>DWGJ01004187.1:0-12062 GCA_018246895.1 Aspitha aspitha aspitha | reverse complement strand
GCTATGCAGATAAATACTGTTACTAATTTTAAGTAAAAGCCACGCAAAAATAAGAGACACATTTGTTTGTAAGTCGCTCCAGTGTCTCATGCATCACTCGCACTTACAAACATAGACCATTTTGATTGTGAAGGCGACCCGACATCTGTCGGCACCTCGGCACTCGTTGGGTTAAATGGAAGAGGACACCACTTGGAATTTTAAAAATTTTAAAAAGATTAATTTTAAAAAAGATTTTAAAAAGAGTTTAACAGTCGGACTGAACTTAGTTATGTTAATAAAATGCACCTCGCTATAGGTATTCATGTACTCGTGGATACTTCATATGTGTCCAATGTAAACAAAGAAGATACCTTGAAGCGTCTTATTTGAAACTGAAAAACATTGAATTAGTGAAATGCAATCCAATAGGAAATGGGAAAAAAGCAATCATAAGAAAAGTATTTTTGAGTGATATTTAATTTAAGGCGCAGTATGTACTTACCTTCAAGCCTTCTCGCTATAAAAGATCTGTATCCAGAAGTCGAACGATAAATAAAAATAAAGAAAAAAATGTACATATAGAAATCGTGTGGCGATTGTCTATTTTCTCGTCCACCGTCATTTCTCATCGATGGTCGTAGACCACTTATTGTGTATAGCGACTCGAAATCGGCTCCACGCTGGCACTACGTTCGTCAGGGCCGACCCTTATTCATGATATATCTAAAGGTCACCGCTAGGGAAAACAAAGTTGTTTCTGGAACCGGAAAACTCGAAATTGCTTTTCACCTCAAAAACCCATAATTCAAACACTATAACACATACATACATGTACTTCATTCAAAATACATTTACTTCAAAATTTTTTTTATCTTCAACTAACTCGATTTTTTTTAGAATTCTTCATTATCCTGTTTAAAAAGTAGAGGGGACAGATGAGGGGTTCTTAGTGGGGATAAGGAACGTCTTGACACGACGTCACAACAATCAAACTCTTTGAAACAATAGAACGTGTGAAGGTACCTATTAAGGCAAATTCCGTATTAATCTAAATTTGCATATTTGTCTTAAAGGATGTAACATATTGTGATGCTATATATAATAACGTAAATCGTTTATATATGAAAGTATAAAACAAAACTAAATACAACAGTGTTATAAAATTGGAACACATCACGGAATATAATGAACATACTGAAAGTAGCGGTTGTTAATAGTTTGCTTAACGACAAAATTGTGTTCGTTAAATAAGATCAATCTTTACCAATAAAAAAAGTATTCCTTTGAGTGTTTGTACTCAAGTAAGTCTCAAATACCTACTACAGTTCAACTACCTACGGAAAATATAAATGCCTCTGCGATTACTAGATTATATATCTTACATGCTTAAGTGCCTGCTCATTAAGGATGTAATAAAGTTAATGAAGAACTTCCCTCTCTTTACAAGCCTCCAAAGAGATGTACCGGGACTAGCAATAGAATGTATAATTGCTGGTTGTTTCCTTATACATATTTATATTTTAGATTAACTTATTTAAAAACAAGAACTAGACTAATAATTAAAACATACATATATATTTATCACGCAAATTCTTTTCATCCAACAGTTTTCATCCAAATATTTTACACATAAGATGTTCAATTCATCTCTACACTGATTGTCATGGATTAATAGACCATTGATCTATCACTTCGTATATAGATTAACATGTTGGTTAAAAGACTGATTAGATCAGGTCGGTCAGAATAGGTCGGTAGATTGATCAACATAATAAATGATTGAACAACGTTGATATATTAGTCGACATGTTATAGGGTTTACCTACCGCTGTAAGGAGCTATGTTTGATTTGATCTTAAAAGCCAATATCAACTGTTAATATTAGCTCGTAATTCCATATGTTGCCAGGATAAGAACATGATTACACTGATACGTCTAGTAAGAGGTTGTAATCAAACATAATAATCTTGTATTCGTACAAACAGACCAATAGTAATATTTTTCATACATTATAACTAATCAACGTACTTATATTGTGCTTTAACGAGGATAACTAAACAAGGATTCTTGGTATTTTCTTATTTATGTCATTGACGGGATTTTAGAGAAGATATTTTATTTTCACGCCCTATTCGGCATAACGGCAGATTTGGATGTGAGGCAGGGATTTTGAGAGCTGCTCGTTGATTGGAGTGTGCGATGGGCGAGCTGCACAAAGGCATCGCGCTCGCTAGGTTGACGGCTCGTGTAGGTTATCTTTACAGACTGTTGAGCACGTGGTGATGCTCCGTGACCCCGGCGCGAAATAGATCGAACCTTGTTTTCAAACATCCAGCTCCGTGAGTGATGTGTTTGTATTGTGTCTGAGCGGATTCATCCTTCGCTAATGTGATGTTGCGGAATGTTATCTCGCTGTCGAAATACATACAATTTATTTAATTTCTGTAATTAAATAACTAACACACACTAACAGTGCCGACCGCCCTGTTAGGAGTCGGTTACAGATCTCCATGGGTGGGTGAGCCACTTGTGACTGCTGCCTGCTTATTTGCTACTCTATTTCAATAAAAAAAACCTGTAAAAATGAAGTAATACGTTTATCTGCAGGGGATTTTTTCATGTCGTGAACACGTTAAAGTCTCACACACACAGTTCACATCCAGTTAATCATAGTTAATTACGCAATTATAAACTAGACAAATTAATGACTATACCCTTGAAAATCCAGATACAAATATTGTTTAATATGGTTTGCAATACAAAATTTGTATATATTGAATATAATAATTTGTATAACATAAACATATTACAGAGGTACATACGTTCACAAATAAGCGAGTACGCGCGTTTGCGGATTTTTATCCGAAACATAAAAGCAAACACATTTAAGAGAAGCAATCCGGGTAAGTGTTACCGTCAAATGGTATGTAAACAGCTATTGACCGCCCAATAATGGGACAATAAAACGACAACTGAAATAAAACGTTCTCACACATTGCCCTTCGATTGCGTCCTCTCGGGGAAAGTGTGTTGAAATGTCACTGTCAAGTACATTACATGTTCGTTCCAGTCGTACAGAGAGAGTTGTAATATATGATAAGGATGGCTGGTTGTAATAGAGATGCCTATTTCTATATCGCCGAATTTCGGTCGTCAACTTTGTGTTGATACTGTTCAATACATAGTCCTTAATGTTATTCATATTCAAATGCCGTCCAATTATTGTTTATTACAGTAGTCATTTAATGGTTCAGTATGGAGAAGTCTGGAAACCTAAGACGTCCTAAAATTTTACTCAAGAAAGTTTATGTAACAGTAAAGTGATTGAAATTAAATTTGCTTCTTATATGAAAATGCCTTAGTGGACTGATGTCGCATGACGATAATGAAATTGAGATCATTTTTCTAAGAGACATTTTCAATCAATTGGAAAGTTTTCTAAAAAGGTCTATATAATAAATTTAATACTGGCGAAATAATAGTTTAAATACTTATACACAGTCCTTGTTGCTATAAACGGACCTTTCGTAGAGATAATTATCTCAACATCATCACCAATGTCAGAGTGTGTAATTAGATGTGAATTATAATACGAGCATAATAATGTCTCAAAATCCACAGCGCGGTCGAAATTATTAGAGTAGTTGGGGGTTAACTATAGCTTGATACATCTGCTACGAAATGTGCTCACCGAATAATAGACGCAATAATAGAACCTATTATATTTGCCACTGCTGGACCAGATTAGAGCTCTAAATTAGAGCGCACTTTTAATGACATTTGCATATTAATAATGAAAATTATAGACTTTGACATTCACCTGTAGGTACCATTTGCAATTTAGTTAGCATTTAATTGTATTGAACGCTGCATGAGTATTTCAGATAATGCATGAAATTGAAATTATAGTTAAAGCTTATCGATTACCTGCTTGACTCAAAAATTGCCCAACTTGTAATTCGAAATCTTTGGAATCGTTATAAAAATTATCATAACAACTACGCCATAAAAGGAGTTTCTGTTGGAGTCAGGACAATAATTTTATACAGCCTTTGTCCTATTGGCTACTAAAGGCCAAACATTAAATGTTACGTTTACAAACAGAATTGACTACACTAACACTATTATTAATGTGATCGTAAGTGTTTAACGCCAAGATATCAACATACACGATTAGTTGCTACATAGAATCACGGATAGCCCTATTATATACGCGTTTATCGGTGACATGACATCTATAATATAAAATATCTTACAATTCCTAAACTTGCATACGCATATGATGCGGAAACATGGGAAACAATAACAGCAAAATGTAACACAAATGATTGATTTATAGACTGAGAAACAAAATTTTATCCATCTTCGAAGTCAGATTAAAAATAGGTACAAGCTATCCCAATTCCCTGCTCAATATATTGGATACAGAACTTTCTACGATAAACAGGAAGCGCAATTCATTGGAACGGAATGGAAAATTGATAAAAGTATATTTTTACTTCTAATGACGTGCGAATTTGATACGTCGGTCTGTTGTGACATTGAACACTTATATTTTACTCGGAAATCTACTCGGCAAGTTACGAAATCAATGCTTTAATGTATTTTGTATTTTGCAGTTGTCTTATTATTACAAAGTTTAGTTTTCTGTAGTTTTCATATCTAGTACCTATGAACTGCACAGAATTGTTTTTTACCAAAAACTATTTTCTTTTTAAATAGATTTGTTCCTACTATATTACATACATATATTAGTAGGTATTATATAATATTGTAAGCTGAGAAATCCAATCCGTAATTAGTCAAGTATAATCTTCCTTCAGATAAATGGAAAAATGTTATCTGAGCAGACGTATCTAATTCAACCGTTATTCAGGAGTATTATTACTTTTTCATACGACCTTCCGATGGACCTACGACATTATGTTGAATGAATTATTAGTAATTTTCTCAGCGAATGGTTCGGGTGTCAGACTATTGGGAATAAGTGAGGATTTCGTGTGACATAATATCTGCTGCTACTTTATGTAGGCGAAAAAGTGAGTTTCTGAAGTTGAACATTTTCTGATCGAATTTAATAGAACATACATTTTATTACACGAAACTGCAGCAGCAGCAGAGGAGAGATACCAGAGCTTGTACTATAGTGATCAAACAGTGACTAGGTAGATATTTTTATTACATCCAACACAGGGTGGGAATCGAACCCACGACCTGCGGGTTAGTAGTGTAGTTATCTAACCACTCTTCCCCAAGCTCAGTCAGTATTACTAAAAAAATTATGACACAGACAATAAATTTACACGAAGATTAACTTTATCTTTCCCTACTGAAATACAAATCTCGCGAATGAAAGATTGAAACAAAAAATACACTGAATAACTAGCAGATGTGTTGCATTTATTCCTAATTTTAGTAAGTTTACGCTTTATATCAGATTTATTGAGCGAGAAGCGACGTGTAAACAGAAAATTCGTAGTTAAAAATCCGTAGACGCCTCGTTATTGCAACTGTATATCAGTTGTTCGCGCGCTGGCGGGCGGACGTGACATTGAGGCTCTCTCCGCGGCCGCACATTGGACTGCTCGGTGAAAACAGTTGTAAACAGTGTTTGTAACAATGTGAATTGTGACTCTCCACTTGTTTTCAAAGCGATTGTTAACAACTGTCCGTAAGTCGTCCATATCATTAATAAGTAAAAGAATATTTAATAAGTAAATATTGAACGCTGCGTTTTTTGGATATTGTGCAAATTGAAGCTTTTAAGTACAAATTATATAATGCAATTAAAGAGTTCTTAAGACGACTAAACGCTAGCTTTTATATGAAAATTATATTACATCTGTAAAGAAAAAATTCATTGAACTTAATCCGCGACCTAACATTTCACATTTGTAAAAGTATTATCAAATACAAGTCAATGTTTATGACATCAAACAAAATTTTCAGACGTAAGTAATTATGAACAACTTTCCATTTGTAAAATTATAATTTTCTCAGTTCTTACACAAACAAATATAGTATTATATGTGTTTTATAGGCATGAAAATATTATAAACAGGCTTATTAGGAGCAGGCTTGGAAATAATTAATATTGTTCATTTGAAGAGAAGCTCACTAGAGCGTTTGAATTAATAAACATCTGTCTACATAATTCCATGATTCCCGGCAGTAAGAAATTTTATTAGTATACCTACTGATGGCTGCCTGTTCCTTTTATGAACGGCTCTACAAAAGATTTATGTTATTATCAGCAAGTAATGTGAACACTTTGTAATGTTGGGCGGAACGCTACATAAGCGCTACATAATTGTGTTATAATATATAAAAGCGGTCTTGTTTAGTGGGCGCAAATCACTAGGATCGTCCATGGTGTTTTCAATGTTAACGATGTTTTCACCTCTTACTAGCGGGTTGACTTATTACGTAAGTTAAGCCAATCAGCAACAAGTTATAGAACGAGGAAATGGTTTTAATAGTAAATTGCATTGTGTTAAATTTGTCTAAGTTACATTAAAAACTGTTCTTTTGTTATAAAAGTACACGTAATAGGTACGATAGGGATATGCCACAAGAAATATGTTGTTCAAGTCTACGCTTGTTACCGATTCCTTTCTATGAACTCCAGTAAACAACAAATACCAATACTGGTGACTGTACTATGTTATTCTATGTCAAACTTTTGGTTTATTTAGATTTTATTGTACACCGAACAAACTCGCATTACAATAAAATTAACAATATGTTCAGTGATCAGTTTAGTTGCTTAAGGCTTAAGCATTATCGTTTTATAATTTCTACTACTTGGGCCTACTGCGTACGTACTTTTCTATGAATGGAAATGCTCATGTAAATCAACAGGTTTCAACAACATCTCAGTATAACGCAAGGAACGCCACCAGCCCTCATTCAGGCTGATTTCTTACCTGATTTCAGCTGAATGAAAAAGCTAGGTAAAATTTAAACCATCACCTTGATCTTGAACGTAGTAGCAAAGGTAGCACTGAGATGTGTGATGAAAATTGTACTGTATGTATGGAATTAAATAGGTTAGTTAATATATTTATAGGTATAGGTGGTAATAAATAAATTATTACTCCGGAACAAAAGGGCAGCCATGCAAATTAAGTATTAGCTTAAGATTTAGTAGGTATGTAGCACATAAAATCCAGCACACTCTTTAAATTCATACACCCAAAATATAGCTATTTGAGGAATACCGTAAGCCAAAGCTTTTACCATATTTATTAATCAGCAAATATTTAAAGTGTTTTATATTTTGTAGAATTAGGCAATCGAGCAAATCATTGACATTTATCTATGTTATAAAGCATCTTACATGTCTAACAAGCCTGAAGTACCCTTTTACAAATGAAATGTGGCTTACATGTCAATTAGAAGGCCTCCAGAAAGCTTTTCAACAAATGGGCTTTGAATTAATACCAGTTATGAAGCATTTATGCTTTGACAGAAACTGCGGAGTTGAATACAAAATTATATTGGAATTCGTCTGCGGAGAGCACTTTTGAATAAATTGGGGAGGAACGCATTTCTACAATGAAGTGAAATTGGTCGAGCGGATTAAATTATCTGTCGTTAACAGAATCCCCTTGCTCAAGGTAAATGATTTCCAAAAATATTGTGACAAAACTGTAATACATTTCATAGATTTACTGTAGCGTTCAGAGATCGTTTGTCATGTCAGAAACTAGGCTCAACCTAAATTTACGAAGTTTACATTCTTCGGTATTCGCTGTTTTTTTTTAATTGCGCAAACAATCAGTCGGGCTAACTGAGGTTAAATAGTCACCTTCATGCCCTCGTGAATCGTGAATGCTTACACACAAAGTCATTGTGCAGAAAAGCATTTTGTTTTTAAAAAATGTCAAAAAAAAGTTGACAGACGTACTAGTAGGTTGCGAATGTCCACGGCATGGGCGAAAGAGGCTATTAGTGTATCTTCTGCCTGCTGATTTCTCCGTATCAAAACCACAATGTGTTGATTTTATATGCTTATATTGTATGAAGACAAAGACAAAACGTTTATTAGTATAAATATGTGCTAATATAAAGATTTCACGTAATTGTTACAACAATCCATGTTCTACCATTTTTCGATAAAAAAAATACCGTTCTTTATCAATATAATTAAAATTATCATAACTTTACATTACATATTAAAGTAAACGCAAAATTATGAGTTTTATACTTATTATTGGATACTTTTACGAACATACTTGTATCATATACCTAATGTTATAAATATATATACTAGTAAACGTGCTAAATTCACAATTTACTACCTATTAAAAAGTCGTAATTCATTATGATATATTATTAAAATACGTATTGACTATGTTTTATATTTTAGCTGAATCTTGCATTACACCGACGTAATGTAACACCATCAACTTAATATGTTCGTCATGTGTACATACTCGTATGAGAAAATTAATTACACTAAGTAAGAGTGTTTTGTCGAATACTTCTACCTATCATTTTGTATTAATAGTTTCATTTGTTCGTGTTCAACCTTGTTATATTCTATAAATAAAAAAGGTGAAAGTAATTCATCAATAATGGGATTACTAAAGAGTGGAAATTCCTTTTCCACGGGAACAAATAATAATCTGTTAAGATAAATTATTTTCGGCTTCAACAGTCAGAATAAATTCCTGTCGTTCTTTCGTTTGGAAACCAATTAACAACATAATTTCCTTCAGGTATAATCAGGTACTCATAAACAAAATAGGTAAATATGTCAGTATGTAATTTCAAAATAAATGTCTCTATGGTTATTCATACATAATCACAATCTCTAATGGAGCCAATTCAACTTCACAATAATTCAAATATAAAGTGTGCTTTTTCTGGACAAATCGCTACAAAGTGCCGCTTAGCTACATATTATGTATGTAGCTATCAAAAGGCGCAGTTTTGCGTTGGTGGAGTATTCGTGGAATTAAATGAAGTGGGCGTTACTGCCTCGCCTACCATCCACGCCCGACAATGTGCCGTGGGCTTTCCACTTATTCCAAGCTCTACAGCACTTTCTTTGTGACAAAAGTGTATTCTAGATGCCGAAAGTATGTTGATAACGAGGACGTAACAACATTAATAAATATTTAAAATTATAGTATAAGTATGTTGTACAATATTATTACACCACATTACATGATATACCTATATTATAGTTTATATGAATATTTTGCAATTTCGATTTAATCATAACCTTTTAATTTTTTTTTGTATTATTTATTACGGTGTCCAATAAAGCATATTATTATTATTAAATGTACCTACCATCATTTAAATGTACGCGAGAAGTTGAATAGATTGTTAAATAGTCTTTGACTATGTTCATTAAAATTCGTTTGTCACGGTCTTCAAACTGAAATACAATGAAATAGATAAATTAATTCGCACGACGAGTATACTCGTATTCGCCGTAGCGGAAAATACGACTACGTTCTCTGCACGATAGCGTAGCGATGCGACCAGCGCCCTTTGTCAATGCAACATTGAAGTTCTCAAGATTGTTGTAAAAGATTTACTCATTACCTTTTTCCAGCAAAAAGAATCGCTAGAAAATCTCAAATCCAGTATACTATAGTTGTTCTGCTTTATATCTGGGAAGATTATTTTTAAAGCGTTTTATTGGACTACTATCTGTAAACGCAAATCTGTAAATAAACCCCGACATAAACGTCAAAACAAGTCAGTACAGGATTCCTGCACAAATATATATTGCGTGTAAATATTTACGTATTTTGTTCGACCTATTTTTCTCCTTTGATAATTGCCTATTGCCCTTTCGCGTCATACTTTTCCAGTGACGCTCTAATGGCTCCTGTATCAAATAATGAACAACAATTACTTAGTTTCTCTCTAACTTTCATGTCATAGATTACAAAGAATGTAATATAGAAAAATGCCTTGTCTCATACAATAAGTTAATTTCGCGCATGGTTCTTTGAATAACATAATAACAATAATAACATAATAACAATCATTTTACATTTTTATGAGTCTATATACATATGTAATTTATGAGCAGCTATCTCTCAACTTCGCATTAATAGTCAATGTTTATTGTTTACATTATAGGCAAGTTGAAAAAGTTTGGAATACATATTACGCATTAGATGTAAGTTACATGGAGGGCAAAAAGTTAACAAACATTCCAAATGTTTCCCAACGCCATAGTGTGCGATTGATAAATGTTAGGATCTCTTTTCAATGTTTTGTTACAGGAAATGGCGCTGGACGAGAATAATACATCGAACATAACTCAAGCTCTGTCCAATTTGTTCGAGGAGGTGTTGTTGGCTACGGAACAGTCTAACGATAACCGAAGCAACGTGAACGTATCGCAGTTTCTATCTGCGTTGAAAGAGCGCTCTTCCAAGAACAGCTACGATAGCCTTGACTTTGCCACTTTAGTTCAACTTGTCGACGGGTGGAGGGCTAAACTTAACCTGACCAAACCCACTGAACCCACGTGCAACTATTGCGAAGGAAGTTTTCGGGACCTTATTGTTGCTTACAACGGCATTCATGGATACGTCAGTCTTATCGTAAGCTTTTTTCAAATCCTACTTTAATATAAATTTAAGACCTCCAGAGAAGCCAGTTAACTTACACAAACAAAATTAAGCCGTGTCATTATCAAAACTTAGAAACTCCTTTAGTACACCATCATTTCACTTAACAATTTACTCGTCATAACATTTATCAAGAGGATTCCGATAAACAAATAATTATGATATTCAAATATATCATAGCAATTAAAAATCTACCAACTGTTTTAATAAGGAATACAATCGATAATGTAGGCGACATTAAAGGAAAACATTGTGGGTTGAGTTGTCTACAGTTTCTCGTGGAGTGTGTGCATGGGGACAGGCAACATATGGATGTAAGGCGAAATATGGCCTGAACCCTTCTAAAAATTCATTTTCCAAATGAAAGCGGAACAAAAATATATCCTAATAAATAAACATTAGTTACAATAAAAAATACAACACAGAGAGGCAAAGAGCACATCGATTTTCTTCATTTAATTACAATAATTTTGATAGTAAAAATTTAATAACATTCAGAATTGAGCGCTCAGTTTGTACGAAGTCATCGACTACGTCAATAACATCAATTAGGACAATTAATGTTTGCTGTTCATTGTGCTTCCTAATGACAATTCATCTCATAATGTTTACAATTACTCAGACATTTCGGCAATTTTCATTGTGTTATAGCAGTACCTATCTACGGTTCTTTATTCATATAGAGTGTTTCCAGGAACATCATTAGGAACACACATAAATAAGGTTTATTTATAGTAATTTTCGTCTCTTAAATTCACAAATTTCTGTATGATTTCCTGAATGTCATGGTTATGAATATAATAATGCAAAATCGTTCATTCGGATATAAAATGGTAGAATGGCTGTTTAGTAATACATGGTAATGAACAGCTCTTGGCTCATCGATTTAATAAAAGAGGCGAGTAACCTTGTAACCTTGTTGCTTTTCCGGCGGTCTAAAACAATGGCCCATTAATATATAGGATTCATTTGTTTTTATTTGTAACTGGATATGACGTCACGATACTGACGCGTTATGGCCTCATCGAATTTTTCTCTCATTACAGAATTACGTGATTCATGACGAGTGGGATGGATTGATAACATAGCAAACAACATAAATCGGAAAGGCAGTTTTGTTTATATAAATACAGTTATTACGATTTTTGTAAACATTTCAATATTAGGTACGTAGGTAGTAGTGATGCTCCGGATATCCGTATCCTTATCCGTATCCGCGGATATCCGAACGAAAAGAAAGATCCGTATCCGTATCCGTTACTTTTCTCGCGGATCTTTTACGGATCTTTCAACTTATTAATTTTCAGTTGATAGGATGAAATGGGTAATATAGGTGATTAGGTAGATTTAAAAAACTATTAAATTCAATTCAAGTATTTTTTATTGCTTAAAATCAAATATTGGGCACTTTTCTATTGCAAACATTTATCGTAGTAAGTTACTATACCAATAGTACATAACTCAAAGGTACCAATC
>DWGJ01004186.1:0-12064 GCA_018246895.1 Aspitha aspitha aspitha | reverse complement strand
AAATGTTTGTTCTGGGTGGGAATCGAACCCACGACCTCCGGTTTTGCAGTCAGGGTCTCTAACCACTCGACCACGAGACCACTAAATCGGCATTTCGGTCTTGTCCCTTGTTATACCAGCGCTGCAAATACACGAGCGATGCGACATTGTCTAAAATAGATAGCTACTTATTATTAAACCGATCCCTTGAAGCACGTCGGAACAAGGGGGATCAAAGGTGCGACCGCTTCGACACATTTCCATCCGTGTTCGAATGAAATACCGCAGTCGTAGTTAAATTTGAATCGTCCGGACGGAACAGGTAGGTATAGGTATCCGTCGCCTGTGCCAGTTCGATCGTGTGGTCTCATCTAAATTCCGCTTTGAACTTAGACGGAATCTGCTAATGGAAATGATGTTAAATGCACTGAATGATAAAGACCACTATATAGGTAGATATAGTGAACTCAGTTTTTCCATTTGCGATTTGATTATCAGTACAATTTTTACGTATTTTTTTTTTGTCTTTAATTTTGAGATCATAAAAATGCAAGCATTTCATCGTGTCACGAACCTATCGTGGATCTGACATTGCTCCATTTGCAATCTATCTGACATCTGACATTGCTCCATTTGGAATCTAAAATTCACAGCTAGGGAGTTGTTAAATTGCCAAGTTGATTGGTTAAGACGGAAGCCCGCCTGTCGCCTTAACGTTCCAGGAGCGACACTCAGTGTCGCGGCACTGAGATCTCAGTCTGTGTACTCCTTGGCTAATTATTACAAGCAAATACTAAACAAGATCGCATCTAAGATACGAGAAGATTAAATGCTTTTATCTGACGGGTTTTTTTTATGTCCCGCACGTTATCCTCTGGCATGATGTCTGACGGGTTAACTATTAGTAAGTATTAATAAGTGGATTAATATCATGGACCAATGGTTTTTTGTTATATTTGTTTTTGTAATTACATGTAGGCAAAATTACTGCAACGTAATTTGGATTCCCATGTAACGCTCTAAAAGCATGTAAATGGCTTCTCCGGAGTCACAAGGGAGTGCCAGTTGGCCTTGTTCTAGCGAAGACCTCTTGATTTGCACTTAAGCAATTACTGAATACGACAAATATCGCTTGAATTGCACGAACTGAGTTAGTGCGGCAACAATGAGATGTGCTCCCGACTGCCTAATGTTTCATTTAATTTGTAATTTCATTTGTTTTTAATTCAAAGTGATTAAACACCATTAGTAAATATGCCCTTGCATATTTTGCATTGTAATGACAGCTTTTTGTATTGTTGCAGTTAAGTTAGGCTTTCATGTTGATATATCCATAATGATGTTCATAAACTAGGTATGTTTATTGACTCCTAATTTTTCCTGGAAGCATAGCCTACTCGTAACTATTGACGGAACTATTTATTTAGTTAGCGCACAATTGATTGATAAAACACAACGTTGTATGCGGCGTTTCGTTTCCCTACAATCGCAGTTGAAAGAATTATTCGTGCGTTAGACTCGTTTTTGTTTTGCGAAATTCGAATTTGTATTTGCGTTTGTTTTGTCCGCGTACAAACGACGGGGATATTCTAGTTGTGCACGCTTGAAAAATGGTCATTCGAACAATTGCAATAGGAAAGTGTAAATTGCCTGTTGTGGACTATTCGGTGCTTGCTGATTTGAACGTTTTTCAGGCTCTCCGTGATATAAATCTGTTTCCATCTCGTAGTATAGTGGATGGCAATAAAAAGGCGATTTGTTTGCTAACAGAGCGCGCAGTTTACGGATATTTACTGTCACTGGCAAGGACGGGCGAATGTTTATCTTATTATTAGACATATACAAGTATATATACTGTCGCCGTTAAGTACACACTTTTTTGCAGCATCAGTATCGTCTACTAAGTGTTAAATAGCGCAAATAATAAATTCTAATAAATAATCACTACATAGTATAAAACAAAGCCGCTTTCTCTGTCCCTATATCCCTATGTATACTTAAATCTTTAAAACTATGCAACGGATTTTGATGCGGTATTTTTTAATAGATAGAGAGATTGAAGAGGAAGGTTTATATGTACAATAATCATGGTATAGGGAAAGGGCAATTGTTTTATTTCAAATTTAATTCAAAACTACTGGATCGATTTTAGTAATTTTTTCAGTGAGTGACATAGGCTACATATTTATTACCCGTCCGAAGCCGGGATGGGCCGCTAGTAAGCAAATAAATTCGAGAGAGGTGCTATTGTAAATTTGAAAACAGCTGACGTTTATCCCGGCTCGGGTTCCTTAAGGTGTAAGTATTTTGGGGCGGCAGTGTATTTAGACTCTGTTGTGTATCGTTTGTAAATTGTGCGTGCGTGTTTGCTTGTTTGACCACAGCTTTATGTACATACAAGTATACGGGCTGGATCACAATACACTTGTACGCACTACATAGATTGTAAGTACAATTGGTTCTTATAATATCGTAATACATTTTAGTAATCCGGATGCTGAAATGTTTTTGAATGTTAGTTAGTATAACTACTTATCCTACTAATAGTATTATAAATGTGAAATTTTGTGAATATGTTTGTTACTCTTTCACGAAAAAAACTACTGGACTGATTTGCATGAAACTTTTAAAGTAATATAGATTATACATCGGAATAAGCTACAATTTGTTATGATTTTATGTAATTTTGGCCGTAGTATAACGATACATGTCAATTAAGTCGGAAAAAATCGGAAAAAAAGTTTTTTTTTACTTTTGAAATACTATAGAAATGATTTGTCACGAAACGTAATGTGGCAGACCAAGTGGCGAGCGAAGCCGCGGGTAAAAGCTAGTTATTACTATAGTTCACCCGGTGCTCGCAGTTCGATTGTAAATTTGATTTACTTTTATGTATTTTACAACGTCAATTGTTTGAATACAATGTAGGCCTGTTCGGTGTTGTTGTATCTGTCAATGGCAATCTCTGGCGTTGTCTACAAAAGGCGGTCGCGGCTTGTCATTGTCCCACATTGAAGCGGTGGAGCCCATACTTTTGGATTAAATATAGTATTTTTGTTAAAGATCTTTTAGTACTGTTTAATTGAAATATTGTTTTCTCATTAGAATCATCACACACATTTATAGTATACATACTCGTATGATACTCTTAACTTACGTACATAAATGTGTAAGAAATCATTAGAATTAAAGATTTAGTATATATAATTATATGGAAGTAATAATGCTAACAATTCTGCAACATCTTTACATGTACCCATATTTGTGCAAATAAATGTCTTTGTCTTTGTAACTCTTCTAGCCCCGACCAACGAAACGCAATACTAGATAGTGTCGTTGACTGCTAAATAGTTGCAGCGCTTAAGCGGTCGGACTTTGGACGAAGGGTATTACAGGATTAAAAAAGAAATCAATACCAGTTCCAACAAATAAATAAAATAGACCATATAATGTGATTGTGCGTAGTAGAGTAGTAAATTGGAACGTATGTAGGTGACGTCTGTACGCAGTCGCATCCTTTACAATAACCGTCGCCGCTGTGATATCGTACCACATTTGTTCTCGTTTCGCGGTGGCCGATTGCAGCGTGCCGTGTTTTTTTCTACCATCCATACACATTACACACACCATTTGCAATGTACAGTGTACACCATAGTAACGATATTATACCCGCAGCCTGAACTATCGTATCAACCGTTAAAGATATGACACTGAAGTATCTCTGTTCTATGACTGGCCTCGTTGTCGAGCGGTTAGAGATCCTGACTGCAAAACCGGAGGTCGTGGGTTCGATTCCCACCCAGGACAAACATTTGTGTGTGCAGTATATTTGTTTGTTCTGTGTCTGGGCATAATAAAAATATCCATATAAGTACTATATCGTTTGTATATATGTATGTTTATCAGCTGTCCGGTTCCCATAACACAGGCATTAACTTGCCTAATTTGGGATCGGATACCCGTATGTAGAATTGTCCCCAGTTATTATTATTATTAGCTTATTATTATCTCACATGTGTTCTATCGCGCATTCGAAAGTTCCAGAACGCGGTGCTATGATATAAAACTATACACAGCGTTTGTAGCTCCAGGATTAGGCATTCGCCATGCAGCCGCGTCGAGCTCTATAAAACGACATTAAAATTCAAAACACAGCCACCGCAGCGTCCCAAAGGAACTTCTAAATGTTTAGTTACCCGTTCCAGTTAGAAATTTAGCGTGGCTCGTTAAGAAATGAATGGGCAAGTGAGCTTTATAATCTAAAGTTATCTTCCGCTATAATAGTAGCAACAGTAGAACAGGAAATAACAGTAAAGGAAAAACGCGACGTTTGGACGTTTTGTACAATTTAATGTGATTTGAAATACGCTTCATATTTCTGTTCAAATTAATCTTATTACCTATAGCACTTACGTTCCAACTGTCTTTTATTTGCTTTTATTTGATTGCATTGTCTTTAGTTTTTAAATGAACCGCAACATTGAAATGTGACGGCAAGTAAAAAAAACTGTTTATACGTCATTTTCAATCATTTACTTTAAATAAATGGAACAAATATACACGTTCCAATATCGTCCATTTACAAATACGATATGGAATACAAAACCGGGCAAATATTCAAATATATATTCTGGAACAAACAGTCTCGAGCGCATAACGCTTGTACGCTTGTAAGAATGAATGTAAACAAAAGATATGATTCGAACGATATTGCTTTTATTATTTGCATTCGCTGAAGACGCTCTGGTTTCAATTCCATAAGTGCCGTTTTAACTGATATTTCATAACATACCTTTGGCATGATTAAACTTTAAACTTGTCTACGTTTTTGACAACCATTAGTAAAGCCATATTTTAGTTATAACCAATTACATAGTTTCTTCTTATGAAAACCTACGCATTTACTGTACTTTTACTCATCATTTTTAATAGTTTATTCTTAACAATATCTTGATTATTTACATTGTAAATATATTACATTAGTACATTGTAATACAAGGAAGCAGTAATAAATATACTAGCAGTAATAAATACGTAGAAACAAAATAAAAAAATTGTTAAACCCTTAGAAAAATCTCAACGCACGCAGGCGTTGATTCTAAATAGATTAAGGAGGATATGCAATGTTATGCAAGCATTTCCCCGCAGGGTGTACCAATAGGCCTCGAGTTACTGCCATTCGTACGATTTGTGGGCCGTATCTGTATCTACAACGATGTAAAGGTGCTGTGAGATCTGATGGTATACCTGTACCTGCATTTTATTTTATAGATTTGTCCAAAGTAAAGATATCAAAGTTAATATTTTTATTATTTTCATTATTCTGTAACTGTCATATATGTAGATATGTACTTGTCTGTTTTCTGACCTATTAGTTGTAAAAAAGTATTTTCTAATAAATTTTACGTAAAGTGGTTTACGTAAAGGTAGGTACATTACTAATGCACCTACTTACCTTTACGTAAACCACCTTTTTCTAAAGTAAATATTTGTTTTTTATACGTTAAAGTTGATGATATAATATGCCAAATATGAAAAAGTTTTATGCATTGATGCTTGCAACGCTTGTAAAAAGCTTGTAAAATAATATTCTCTGGTACCACATAACGCTGTCTTTATTGGGCTTGCGTTACCTGTTAGCGTTTACATTAACATACAGAGAGGGTACCTGGAGATATGGTGAAGCTTTAAAGCCGGCCTGAAAAGTTAAAACAATGACCTGAAAAGGTGAAACGTAACATTGGATATTCGCAAAAACAGCGTTTTCACTTATTCATGTCTTGGGTCCGTAGCACGTAGAGCGTCGCGTAGCAAGCGTAGCGGCACGCTACGTATAGCACGCCTTTCCACGTGCTTTGGCATAATAAGCAGTCTTAACAATTTCTTTTGTTTTAAATGGCCTTCAGCTGGTAGGGCGGTTTGAGTAGTACGTCAGTGGATTTTGTCGACATTACAAAACTAAAATGTGGCAGTAAAATAATAAAGCTCTGTTTTTTTTGTATTAAGGTTAATTGGTGATGTATTCTTAGTTCTCTGTTACTAATTTAGGTATACTTATTTTTTTTATAACTCAAACGTCTGATCACTTACGTTCTACAGGCAAAATATTAAGAAAAAAATATAAAAAGTATAAAATTACGCACATACAATTTTATCTGAAATCTAATAAATGGCAGTGTTTCATCAGTTTTATGGTCCTTTATTACCCACTAACTCGGGTATTCTTGAAGTTACGCTAGCGGCAACTTTCTCCGTTTATTATTGCTCTTATCGAGTGCGAGGTAATGTTCAACTCAAACAAAACAAATTATTTATGAATATTTCTAGGGCTTACTTTCAAGATGTTCTTTTAGTTATTTCACAAAGCGATTTATAATTTTACTCGTAGTTGCGTTTGTCATCATTTTTTTATTTAAGTGGTTTCAGCCGCGAGGAATATGTTGGATGATTCGCTCTCGCTAATATTTCACGTCATAAAAGGCATTGCAAAACAAATAGTCTACAATGACTGTATTTACTCGTACCTCTAAACTTGAATTAGAATATTATGTCAGTGTTTTCCGTATTAATTAATATTCGGTTTTTATGTCCTTATAGAATTTCGCGATGTAGGAATCGTAAAGTAGTAGTAATAGTTAAAATTCTTTACAATGTAAGTAGAGGAAAAGTACTTATGTTATTTTTCTACAAAGCCTGCTAACATTTTTCTCACGATTCGGCAGCGAAACGCGTTGTGATTCTATTACAAGCCTCCGTCGGTCTAGGCCAAGGCCGCCTCCCAGGAATATTTAACGCCGTCGAAGTCACAAATTTAAGAGGCTCATATTAACCATTTATTGTAACATTTCAAACCAAGAACTGAGACGGCGCTATTGCCGTTAATAAACAATAGCCATTGATGTTATGTATCATGTTTATAATAACTTTTCTTGTTGAAAGTGGATCGCACGTTGTGTTATTAGTCGTCTGTGTGTCTTTTACCGCAGTGTATAGGAAAGTAGATTCGTGGTCAATTGCCACATTCGGAAGTACAGTTCAGCTTTCTTAGAAACTTAGTAGGACATTATTATAATATTTAAATTAAAATGCTTGCTTAACAGCGCAAATTTTGAGTACGTACATATATATGTACTTAGGTGTTATTATTCGATCACAATAGCCTTTATTATCCCGTTTTGTAGTGACTGCTCCTTGCTATGCAAAGCTTTGTTTGCGACTGGCCTGTTTGCCTTCAGCTACAGGCGAGCGCGGTCTCCCTACACCCAACGTGTCTTAAGCCCCGAACCACTCGCTCTCGACCGTAGACCGGGGGTCACGTCGTGTTGGTTATCGATAGTAGCCCTATTCCGTGAAAGATGTTTTATTCATGGCGCGATGCTCGACTGCTGCGAATAACTGGCTAATTATTGAGGTGTTCGACGGTGAGGTTTGGCGCCGTGCGGATTCTATCGACATGCGGTTACCATTGTTCGGAATATCGGAAATGTTGGTGAAATCCTTTATCGGTAGTTGCGATGCGCTGGTAGTAATTTTGAATTGAATAACGGTACGAGAGACAACGATTTCTTTGGATGTTGTCTATTGTTACAGTTGGTTTGTGTCTTGTTGTAAAATTAATTATTGTTGTACCATCACGCCGGGTCGCTTAAGACGTAGCCAGAAAGCACCGAGTGCCAAACATATCTGTTGCAAACAGCAATTTAAAGTTTATTTTCTTCTCTTTTCGACATGTAAATAATAGTTTGTGTTTATAAATGTTATCATTAAATAAAATTTACATTATTAAAAATTATAGAGGGTTTAGAAAAAGATAGAAGATATATCAGCAGCGCGCGCCAACATTCGATTACGTACGGCAAAGTTTTGGTCGTCTAACTTGTAGCTTGATATACTGCCCGATATTCAGAATACATTGAATGCGTAGCATACTCGCAGACATTCGCAGACTCGCTTACATTGCATACTCGCGGAAAGAATCGTCCGACGTAACACTCGGCTCTAAGGGTCGGCCCACATCTGACGGAATATACATATGTCCGACGGAACAGACGAAGTATGTTCGACGTACTAACGCATCATCGGTTAGGTGTGAACGGTTGAATGTTTTATCATATATGAATTTGCCTCTTCCAATCCATCAAATGTGAGCCGACCCTAAGCCGTAGGCTACGCACTTTTGGCAGATGTGTCGTGACATCAACATGTAGCACTGTTATCTTGAAAACGCCTACTTACCCTTAACTTGAATATTTCCTAGTTGTCTACGTATTACATTCCTTAAAACAGTCCAATAATTTATTTAACGATATTAATTGTTCAGGTGTTACTTCGTAGTGGAACCTAAGGCGAACGTTTCGAACATGCTAAATTAATATAATTTATTACTCCCTTTGAAAACAGATAGCATCTACTACATGTTTCACGCAACTGTTTTTATTAAAGAGCGAACCGGCTCTAAAAATGTTGTTTAATATTAAGGGAATGTGAAGGAGAATTTGATAAAATTTTCTTAGTATGAATAATGAAATACAAGGGCCTTTATTATTATCAAATAAACGAAGTGAAAGGTGCCTTGTACAGAGCTGTTATACATACATACGTAAAATTAACATTTTATACCTTATAATATCTTATTTGTGACGTAAATGTACATATAAAGAATTTTACATCAATTATGTTCGGTATATTTTACTTCTTAAACGAAACAATCAAAATAACAGTTCACAGCTTGACCCTAAGATGAATATTAATATTAGTAAATATAAAGTGCATAGCACATGAATTGTTGGAAAGTTAAAGTATACTCATTTTCTGACAATACATTGGTTTAAAAACACGCGTGTGATAACAAAAATATGGGTATTAAGAAGTTCATTTAAGTTGTTTTAAAAAATTAAAGATTTTTTTTAACAATCATATCATAACATAACAATCATATCATACACACGTGTGTATTTCGTTACGCACTAGCGAAGGTTACAATGTATACAAATAATAACTATGAATTCTAAAGCCTGTCTTAAACTAAATATACGAATTTAAATTACGTATGCCATTCTGAATAAATCCTAAAGTCACACAAGGACGGGCAATGTATAGGTAACTTTTTTTTACAACGACATAGAATTCATACGGGTAGAAGATAAAATATTGTAAAGCAAACCAAACTCCTTGTGTCCATTACTTGGGTTATTATATGAGTCAATGATTCAATAAAGTTCGTACAATATTGGGTTCGCGAGGCTCGTGGTGTTATCCTCATCTGGTCTGTTATTAAGTGAAGTCAGTTCACTCTGTACGCCCGACACGTCCCACTGAGGACTAGTGAGCGATAGAACCTTTTTTCGGTGTGTACCTGAATTAATGTAGTTCGTCAATATTCGGCACTCGATGCTCTCTGTCTACCTACCGCATTAGAGTCATTGCGTGATGCTATAATAATAATAATAGTAATTAGTCAAATTGTTTCAGCTGTTACTTTAGATAACTTTTTACCGGTAATCGAAAATACGAAAAGAATATAGGTCGGCGGTATATTAAAAGCTTTTATATGCGTTCGACCTTTACACACTGATATCCCCATATAACTGTTCTCATAATTTTCTATCTAGTGATACTCAAATATACACATAAATAACAACATACAACATATTTATATCATAGGTACTTAAAAGGTTATAATAAAGATTTGGAACAATATTAAATTTCTTTCCAATTTTCATACATTTCTATATTAATTTAGTTATCTCTCTATTATTATTGTACTCGTATCGAATGGACGAATGGACGAAGTGGTTAAGTAGGCTCGGTCTCGTATTCGGTCTAACGGCTGCCTATTAGATGTCACAATCACGTTTGTCAATATGTTGCGCGATCCTAATCTGAACTGCTGTGAGATATTGTGCCGGATCGAGTGTCCGATAGCCGATAGCAACGTGTCGGATGGAGTAGGCATGCTACAAATATTTATGATAATTACTACATTATGTGTTTATGATACCTTCGTGTATGGTTTTTTTGTGAATGCATCACATACAAGTAGGTTATTGAACTAGTAAGCGGATTATAGGTGTGTAAATCTTTGTCAAAGTTAGCTGAAATTGAAATCCATGTGTATACCAGAGGCGACCATCTTAGCCCTTAAGAATGGCAACGCATCTGTGACCGACTTTTGATAGGATCAGTCCTGTTAGGAGTCGGTTGCAGGGTCCATGGGCGGCAGCGGCCACTTGTGACTGCTGCCTGCTCGTTTGCTACTCTGTTCAAATAAAAAAAGAAAAGGCGACTCTGGATATTACGGATAGCAGAAAGGATTTTAAACAAGGTTGGGTACTAATGTTATGGACTCGGAGATCTAATTTGAAGCGTCTCTTGTGTCTCTTGAGGGCTTTCAGGGCGACTCGATCGATCCTGCGCGGTAAATACAGTCCTGTAGATTATATTTGTATAGCGGTAGGGTTTTTTACATTTCAAATACGAGATTAAAATACGTTTGTTCGTATATTTCTTCTAATACATCGATATCATTTTAATTGGGAACGGCATGGACCACATCTTATTTTCAAGGGAACACAAACCCGTCAATTCGTTAAATAAGTGGCGCTTTTAACCATTTCTGTTGTAAGAGTTGTAAGGAAGAAAAATATGAAACATAACGAAATAATAACGACGGAACAGTATAGGAACACGAAAATGTGTCGGCTCCGCTATTGTCAAGCCGGCGTTAAAATATAAATTTGACAATGTCCACTGATTTGTCTCGGTGGCGTCAGCGTGCCCTCACTCTAACGACAACGCCACGCCACTTTCCTTGTCAAGTTAATAAAGTTCAACGTTGCATTAAATGAAGACTTCCGTCTTCCCAGCGGCACCGTTTTCGGCTGCCACTGAATTAATTATGATAATGTACGACTCCAAGTCCGATGTTACTAGATGACGGGGTAACTAACACTGTTAATTTGAAGACAAATTGTGTTTCCTTAATGAAAACACTAGTAGTTTGTATTCGAGAAAATTCGGTTAAACCATATTTCTGCTGGGATAAATTGTTATTGAATTAATAACGACGAACCTCTCATTATGAATTTTGCTAAATCTTAACAATGTAACTACAGTTTTGTCGAGCAAAATGTCCTCAACAAAACATATAAGCGGAATGAATAAATAGAACGTTTTTTTACAGATAAATTATCAAAACCGACGATACAATAACAAGTAGTCCAGTTTCATTATTTCCTAACAGCTGAAAGGCAAAGGTGTATTAAATGTATGTCTAAATCACCTGCTCATAATTAATGAACGACACTGCTTCAGTTCGGGTGTTCTTTATGTAACTGCAATTTAGTGGCCTTGGCTCAAACTCAATCTGAATATAATATTGAGTTGAAGTACTCGTACAAAGATTCTAATCGCAGTAACTAATGTACCACAGAGTGAATGTTTACGGAAGAGCGCAGAGCGTACACGAATCGGCTGCCAAGTAACGTGGTAAATAAAGTTGACCTGCATAGAGGTTCGTACGTAGGTAAAAAGAAACGAAATAAATTTCAACCGCAGACGCGGTGTAATAAAATACGGAAAATCCTTTGAATTAACAATTGAAAACGTACGCCGGGGGAATTTATAATGCGTACCGAGTAAACAAATATGCGGCCGTTGGTTATTAAGTCGTAAATACTTCGCCTCGTCCGTCTGCAACGTCAATTCGACCCCTAATTAATTTATCCCGCCGATAGCAAAGAATTAATTTGGACCCCTATCAGGTCTCTTAAAACCTAAAATATACTACATAGTAGAATATTATCATTTTTTAGACCTTGAGGCTAATTTAACTACTTCTTGTCGACCGTAGCGCGTATTAAAATTAAAATATAGATTAAGTATTATAAAGTAAATCATTTTTAATTTTGCCTCTTCGCAATAATACCTTAGGGTATTTTTTGATAAACTAAATTATTGGTTAATCTATATATTATATATTAATACGTGAATATAATAATCTATATATTAATACGTGTTAATCTATATATGTATTAATACGTGAAGCGAAAACTTGGGACCCCTTTTTACGAAAATTGCGCGCACG
>DWGJ01004185.1:0-12065 GCA_018246895.1 Aspitha aspitha aspitha | reverse complement strand
ACGCTGCTCTTCCGCACTCCTTTCCCTTGAGCGACCGGGCGTAATGGTACATATAATCATATAGCTGCTTAAATATTATTATTGAGAATTCATCATTTGACGCAGTAATAAAAATTCCCAAAACAATGGATGAACGCAAAACTTTTTCTTTCACGAATATTTTTTGTATTCGAGGGATACATGAGTTGGCTTTTAGAGTAACAAATTATTCTGAAAAACGAACAATCTGCGATTCTTACAATTAAAGCTAATTTTAATGCAATGCCACACTTAGCGTTAAATGTATTGTTACACTTTAACATTATATAAAGTTCTGAAATTATCCTTAGCAAATTCAATTTAACTGAGGTAGTATTCAATAATCGACTAAACCTTTAACTGTTTAGTTTTGAAGCAATAATGTGAATTGATATATGGTTTTATAAAAATAAAATAAACATTTTCCAGAAATCCTTTCTTTCGGCATCCTTTGGTTTAGGAGATTGGCGACCTGTTATATGATTTTAGCATCATTGTTTATTAAACTTGCGTTATACACAATCTGTATGAATATATGTATATTATTATATGACAACTACACTTGTAATGATCGGATGACGGGTCAGCCTTTTTATATTTACTTTACTACTAATATTTACAGGTTTTATATGAAGACTCGGTGCTAGCATGCTGCATTCGAGTTCGTCTCGGTAGTTCGGACAATCTATTACGTTATTGCATCTTTGTTCTTTAGTGAAACAGGTCCCTCTTGCGTTTATGTCTAGGTCACCACAACTAAACATGGTATCACCGCAACCTGATGGCAAATTGAATAATTACATAGGAGTATGTCTATTATTAGATTTTCTTTATTGAGATTAAGGACATGTTTGCAGGAATTTAAATAGTCTTGATATACATAAAAATAACTCATTTACATTTCATATCATTGCTGAAGATTGAAAAAATAGCGTTGAAGAATAGGAAATAAAACAAAGCAATTCCGTTGGTTAGATTGCTAATGAGAAAAAGCTATATTACCGTGACATCCCATTTCATCTTCTCCGAATGGACAATCATAATACGAGTCACAGATTCGCACTTTATCCACTCTAGACTTACAGCCGCATCTTGCTTCATCACTTACGTCGTCACAATCTACGCGCCCATCACACATTTGATTTTCTTTGATACAAGTCTCGCCGTTGTCACAGGATATGCTCCCTGATGGACAATCTACTTCTCGTCCAGTAGTTTTTACACTTCTGTTTGTAGGAATGTCAGACCTATTAGAAAATTGTAATATTAGATATCTCATAAGGTTTTAAATTGTAACATTCAAAAGTTGTATAAGATATTCTTTTGGCTATCTTATGATGTAATGCAATTAACTATGTATAATCATTTTGTCTTACGAATCCTGCAGAAAACTCATAGCTATTTCGATATCTTGTGGGTGTAGTTTTCGTTTGTGTATTAAGTCTGATTCATCATTGCGGTTCTGAAGATACGTGGTGTGTTTATGAGGGTGCAAATACCTGTAAAATTGCATGAAATACATTGTGGTATTTATAAGTATTCCATATTATCGAGTAATTTTTACGACTGCTTATTTATTCTTACCCAGGGTAGACATAGGGCGAAAAGGGATGGCTGTGCTCTACACTCGGTTCGTCATATAACCCTGAAAGATTTGTTAACGGTTGGTTGAAAATCGTTTAAAATAACAATGGTTTTTATGGAGCATTCGAATTGAATATTTATATTGTTATTTGTGAAATACAATCGAAAAAAAATGTTATGTTTTACCGTGGGAACAACCTGCATGGTTCTGTGATGGCAGCAACTCTTGGGAATACGGAAATAAATGTGGCTTAATGTGGTTATGTGGCTTAAATTTCTTGGATCCGAAGTTGAACCTATAATCTTGTGGCTCGTGGAACTCACTATTTCGATCAATTTCTCGCTTAGACACTTCAGAAGAAGTAATATAATTGTCATAATTAAATTTATAATCGTTGTATTTAGCATTATTTTCATCTTCATCGTTTTTCAATGGTACTTGTTCGTTATCTTTCTTCGTGTTGTTACTTTTGCTTTCTGTTAACCTCTTCAGCTTCAGGATGAGATCATTACAAATATCGTTATGATTTCCTTCATTACATAGTAAGTGGTGCTCCATAATAATTTTTCTAACCTTTTGCGAGTAATTATCTTGAAATTCATTCGTATTTATTTCATTTTTGTTAATGTTACCAAGTTTTAAACGTGAATCTCTTTTGGTCCTTTTCACATTGGCTATATGATTTATAGTTCGATTGTTAAGACGTACAAATATCTCCACGTCATCCTGAACCACACTTATATTTTCCGGTTGATGAGATCCTGTTACTAAAATAATTTCTGTACTTCTAACACTTTCTGGAAAAGTTTAAGGCTAGGTAAATAAATTAAATAATGAAATATGTTTAAAACTGCCTGAGTATAGCATTCTGATGTAAAATTAATCTGTCATTGAAAAAACATAGTATAGTAGGTACTAACCATTACTTTGTAATAAACATAAAAATAATATGTAAATTCCGAGCGCAGTCATGACTAATATCAGCATTATTATTATTTTGAGTAATATTGGATTAAGGCACTTGTAGTTCGTATTTTGATCTGAAACATAGTTATTTCATTATTTTAATTTTGTAGCAATTAAAATAAAGTTTTAAAAATTAGTATGAAACACAACTCTTTATTTAATTATAAAGAACGGAAAACCTTTGTTATCAGAAAGTAAAGCTTATAGGAATTACCATTTTCGTTTGTCTCTGCTAGTTCCATTGGAGGAAGACCAAGTTGACCAAGTTCAGTATTTTTTTGTGTTAAGCTGCAAGCCATAATCTGAAAGCATAACATTTGTCGTGTAAATAATGAGTATGAAAAACTGTTTGAAATCGATTCTCTGTTTAGTGCCTATTTTATTTCAAACGTAATTATAACCTATCACAGTGTGTTCTTTACCGGAACTAAAGAACTTCTGCAGGTCTTTCTACCAGTAATTTTGCGTTTACATAAATGCAGTATTCAGTTTGAACGAATTTAGAAGTATATTGTTTAAAATAAAAGTACACGAACTTTATAATTTTGTAATTTCTTTTTGGGTTTTAGTTTCTAATCGTGGTATTGCATTTTCTCTTAGAAGCGCAACACTTGTGTTTATCCAAATAAATGAGAACGTAATAAAATACAATTTGGTTGTTATTGCTGTGCTAGCGATAGGACAATAACGCTTATTACGTTCATAATAATGAAGCCATGCGACGCTCACAGTAGGCAGTGCTGTTGGAACCAGGGTTGAACTTGTTTATGTACATTTTCACATATGTATACTACATATTTTGAAAAGATCTACGTGGACTTTGTACAAAAATGTATAATGAATTAAAGCTTTACCCATCACTTAATTATGAGCATTAATCATCATCATCACTATGTACAAGGGTACAATACACAATCGTCCACAATAACTTTTATTCCTGTTCACCCCTTTGTAAGCGCAAGAATGGAAGTGTTCCATTTCTTCCAGATACTTGTATATAAGTGTGTTATTTTCTTCCTTAAAAGTATAATAGGACTTGAGAAATGTTATAATCTAATAATCAGAAATTTGTAGCTTATATTTTATTTAATGCATGTATGCATTCGCATAGTAAGTAAATGCCGCACTGACCTGTGGAATCTGAGACTACGACCGGAATAAGAATAGATAAGGAGTGTTCCTACAAAAAGCCAGACTGCATCAACCCTAAAACCTGCTCGTGTTTTATACTTTACTATCCCATAATTCTTATCCAATAAGTTTTCGGTATAGCGGCGCTTTATTATTATTGAATTTACAAGTAGGTATAATTCCCAACGAGTATTGTCAAATAAGGTCAAGATATTAATATACGAGTATGTTCATATGACTTTATGACTATTGCTATGTTTGTAATTGTTTTAATAAAAAAGAATTTTATGAATGGTATACAGTATACTGTTATTTAGAGAACTATGATTGCAGTCTCAAAAGCATTGTATATTGTAATAAAATCATAAGTACATACCTACACGTCTAAAAATAGTGTTAGAATTTACACAGTTGATTTATACTACTTTTTAAATATTATTAACCAACTTAAACCACAGATTTTCGATGCCCCTTATTTAATAAAAAAGCCAGTAGTACCTACTTGTATTTAACATATAAAAAATAAAATTTAGGCCTCGCTTTTAACAAATCAACGTGTTTACTTACGTATCGCTTATTTATTCGTATATTGTGTATTAAAATTCAATTCACTCAGTAAACAATACGAACCACATAATAAAGATTTTAATTATTAACGCCGTTTAAACAAACACACTGGTCACGAGCCTTGATAATGAGGCTACTGAACGTTTTGCTGATGGGAAAACTTCGTCAGACATTTTGTTTAGTCAGTGCAAAAAGCGTGTTGCACATATTATTCTTGTTACACGAGTAACTTTGCTACGTTGCATTTAGTTAGATTCGTAATTATATATAAATAATGATCATGTATAATGAGAAATAATTACTTCAATATTTTGATTGCATCCTTAATACCTTTCTGAGCTGGGAACGTGCCTTTCCCTCACCCGTAGTGTTGGCTAAATACGAGATAGCCATCTTAACACGCTATGCAAAACTACTATTTTGACTTAAAAGAAGTAAACTGATATACAACATACAAGATAGATTTCGCTTACACAATTCATCAGAAAATGTATATAATCATCGATAGTGTTCCACGGTGTCGTGTCATGTGTAGATGAACAGTAGCTACTCGTACATCTTTTTAACAGGCGTGGTCGCTGAACAAACCAATTAGTGACATGCTTCATTGGACTTCAGCATCCATTAGCTAATTAATTTATGTCTCTGAAGTCGTAGGCGAATATAAGACTGATTGAATTAAACTCTTGCTCATTTATTTCTTACTCGAGCTCTCCTTTTTTAATTATAGACAAAATTGGAGGTTCAATGTTTGCTACATTTTTCTGGGTAAATAGAAATCTGGAAGTTTATTGCTTTTCCCATTTCACAGTGAGGTAGTGAACTTGGACTGACAGTTGGACGAATTCAGAAGATTTTTTCTTGCTCTTTATTGAAATGGTTGAAATATGAATACAGCTGTGAGCGTGTGATCCGTGGTATCAACCGTGTGGAGCGGACTATTTAAGTAATTCATAAAAACACAACATATTACCAGGACTTGTTCGAATGATACAAGTTTGAATGATACAGTAAATTGTTATTTACAACCAAAAGATTATGTACATATACCAATATTGTACATTTCTAACATAAAAAACGACGAGCCTACAATAACAGGCTTATTAGTTCATAGTTAGTTAATTGTTGCATTTTGCATTGCCTCTTTCCCACAGATTCAATGCGTAGAAGTTAAAGGTACCTACTTTAATTGCTACGGACGGCTATTTTATTAAATGTTTTAATACTATACTTTGTTGCCTAAGTACTTCACTTTAATGTAGATATCTGCTATTTATGGAAAAAATTAAGTTATCGTTAATAAGGTACAATTGTATACCTATAGCTACTGTTAATTTTAATGATTGAAATATTCCTAATAAATTAACCTGTGACCCAAATATTAAAATAAAACGGAGATCTATTGGTAAGGTTATTTTTGAAATCGTAGGTAGGGATAAGTATGGGATTTTTGTTACGAAAATGTTCGTTTTGATCACACGAAATAAATATATGTCAACACACGAGTCATCTATAAAAGTTCAAAGGGTTCACCTTCGTTCGTTTGACACCACCCGGACTTATTTCAGGGTCCCAATTTGCATGAAAAAGACTTTCTGCCCTTTGGCTACTCTATATCTGTTCTTAATTGCTGTTACTAGTCATGAAAGGTTTAATATGAAGATTTTATTTAACATTCGAGATTCCAAGGCTTGTATGCGTCCGCGACGATGTTGAGGAAATATTGTGATATACCAAGATTGGGGAAATGTTTTTATGCTTATGAGTACCTAGTGTTATATTATGAATATTTTTGTTGTATATATTCGCAAAGTTTATGTTTTAAAGAGTGAAAAAAAACAATTCACAAGTACAAGTATTTGTATTTGATATTAATATGGGTAAATATGGTTCAGACAAGTAGTAGAAGTAGCAGTAGCAGTAGCAGTAGCAGTAGTAGTAGATTAATTTAAATTACTTGGGTTTACATATTCGGAGATATTTGGCACTCGCTACTTTCTGACTACCCCGTTAGAGACCTGGCGTGACGATATGTATGTATGTACTATGTCGGTAAAGGATAACTATTACAACTTTTAAATCGTACTCTTAGCACAATAAGTCTATCCAATATTATAGTTAACTTATTTTAAAATTAACTTGCTTTGTAAACGTATCCTCAATGGAAACTTTATACGCGAGTTCAGTTTCACTACAAACTAGTTTCGCTTAGTTAATCAACTTATTCCGTTACTTAGTGTATGTACATGCTTACAACAATATTCTGCAGGCACTAAGGATATTGCCTTATACATTAAGGCTACATCGACATACATCTTATTCTTACTGCTGCTTTTGCGATTATTGCTGTGAATGCTAGTGCTGTTGAAAATGTATAATGTTATGAAACTTGTACCGTTTTTTTTTGTCTGGGTTTATACATACTTAAAAAACTTAAAAAACAGAGCGCCACGTTTCCATTCACGGTGAAAATGCTTTGCGCTCAATAACTAAGATTGTTACGCCCAAATAAAATTAAAAGTAAATGAGTTTGTTTTTCTTTAGTGTTAAAGGCTCTTTGACAAATAAAAATAAAAGATGAGAACGAAATTATGAAAATGTTCAACATAGTTTTAAATTCTTAACGAATGTGTTTTTTGGAAGTATGTATTATTTAAGTGAGCAAGTAAAACAATACGCAAAATATCACTTTTAGGTTTTACAAATATATGTAGGTGGTATAAATACGATTTTCGTCAGTATTGCTACTGTAAATTTATTATGTCAATCATTATCATTTTTCAAACACAGTTATTATTCGTTACACTTTCCAGGATCTGTATTGTAAGAACATAATTGTGAGCTACTTTTACATTTCAAAACTTTATCATCTATAATGGAAATTATTACTGTACCTATATGTGATATTGTACTGTACTCGAGAACCGTTAACCTATACTTAAGTCAGCTGGTCATATCGTCATGGTCTGCACAAATAGTCACCCAATGGTCATGTTCCAATGGCCAAGAAATCGTTCGATACATGGTTTACGGCACATATATTCAAAAGGGGATTATGGGAAACTTCATTTGTGTTCTAACCTTGACTGTAGACAGTAGTTTTCAATTTTTACCGATTAGTTTATTAAAGTATTTGTAAAGAATTGCTATCTGGTGAGTTTGTTTTACATTACTGTTGAAATGAAATACGGTGGCGAATAGAACACATAGAATTGAAAACATCTTATCTATGTGCCAATCTATTACATTACAGACATAATGAATGAGCTATTACGAAACGTAACAGCCATGAAAGTATTAACTTTGATATCTTTGAGAGTAGGTACTTCTGAAATTTACGACATATTTTATAACGTGATAATTACAATAGAGCATTTTAAAGATCACACCAAAACCTACTTTTCTATGTACCTATATTGCAGCTATTCTAAGACAATCTCAATCGATAGTGTACCTAGTATGTAATTTCGTATTTCTTTCATATGTTCCGTTTCTATTAAACCTAAAATTTACAGTATTAGTTCTAAGTTCAGGATGCCATTTCGAAGGCATTACTTTAAAACCATTTCCCACCATAAGCTAAAGTCTTAGATGGGTGTGCTCTTGTTAGAAGTATGTGGTCGGTAAATAAATAGAATTTGTAATTAGACCTTAACATGTACATATTTTATTCTACCTAATTGCTTATTTACTTCACATTCATCCAAATTCAGGGGTAATATCATAAAGTATTCTTAAGAAATTAAAATCTTCAGTATCTACTGTTTAAGGGGTTGATCGAAATCATTACAGATTTTAGATTTCTTTTCATTTATTGAGAAACGATTATTCGCGCTTCCGGCTTTTTGAGGTCAAGTTGACTGCCATTATTTCCTTATTGAACAAGGTACTCGTAAAAGAAAGTATCAATGGTCATTTCTTTACGAAATGTCTTATTTCAACATTTTCATTTAAAGTGCCTTTCATCATTTAATTATAGTTGATATATCCTGGTATTATTTTCTATTTCCATTAAATAAGTTTAATTCGAAATCTCATAGATACATAATTAACTACGAAGCGATTCAACCCAAGCTATGAATATAACTAAATGTGATACAGCCTTGAAACCAACATATTTTATAGGTATAAATTGACATAGAAAGCTGTCGCACCAATTTTTAATATTCTGGGATGGTTAACCATTCAAAAGGTAATGTTATATAAATGTACCCAAGGATTTTGCGTGAATCTTTCCTTATAAGCAAGTAACATGAAATAACATACACACGCGTTTTATCCTTACAACTTAATGAAATGAAAACATCTCGTTTGCATTTTCGTTTAAATGGGTCTAAATCCCTTCGCATCAATGAAAGATTACTGGAAAATAAAGTTACCTATACGTTTAAATAAATACTATTGTTTCCATTTCCATCTAATGGATTTACCATGCAGTTTATTTAAGTTTATAAATTTGACATGGAATATAAGACTGCAATAAACGAAAAACTCTTGGTAGAATAACAGTAATATACAGACCTATATTCAAATTGTATTTATTTGTTTTTTTTTATGTGAAAGAATAAAATTATAAAAAATTATTTAACGTCATTTATAACTTTCCAGGTTTCAAGCTGGAAATGGCTCAAGAATAGCTTAAAAAGTATTTCGTAGTAAAGCATTTTCAATACAATATGAATGTTCCACTAACAGGTATTTTGCTTCTTGTGTTTCTAACAAGTTGCTATGGAAATCTACAAGAAGATTCAGAAACATACCTCAGCAAATTTATTGCTGATTTGTGGGTAGAAGGGGCCGATGTCGTTAGAATCATTTGGCGTGACTGTTCCAAAAATGTATGTAAATATAATTATACAATTATAAATATTTAGAATATAATTAGTTATATAATTACTTTAATGTATGAAGGTCAATTCATTAATATTCGTTAACTATATACATACAAATAGCGACCAATCTAAAGACGTTCCAATTAGCATTATGTAGTTTCTAAACCATAAATTAATTAATCTGTAAAAATAATAATAACACAACGATGCACTTAAATCGTAGCATTAACGATTAAGGAACATAGTGAAGCACATTATCTAAGGATTATACGAAATAGGTACGCCGAACGCTTCACAGACTGGGAGCGTCACCGGACACTGATATCTTGTATAAGCCAGTTAATCCCCGCTCAGCATCTCAATAATCTGCTTGCCCAACATCGGCCGTTCCCGCTAATGCAAAAGGAAATTACGCTAGCGCCTAATCTCTCTTACAAAGCTCATTGTTTGTAGCTTCAAAAGCTTATTTTAGGCGAAGACATTAAAAATCCATAAATAGAAGTTAAATCCTACGCCCTAGCATGATGGGTGTTGGCAATGCAGTGTATTTATATTTACTTACGATGATCGAATCTGAAGAAGTCCCTGTCAGAACTGTCCGAACCGCATGACAACGTTAAACCAACTATAGGAATAATACAATAACAACTAAGAAATTTATTAGTTGTTGATTTTAATTTACGAAAACTGAGTTTTAGTGTAATCTTTATTTGGTCAGAGAATTTCCCTGAACATTTAACGTAGGCGATGCCTTTCGTGTAGGTTTATTTGGTGCCAGGTATATTTTACACAGAGAATTTTCTGCGAATATTATCCGTCCCACGTCAACCGGCCTCTTTGTTACTCGGTAAAAAAAACAATTTCGCCTAAAGTTACTACGAGCGTGACAAATAATTTTGTTACTTGTAAACTATGCGCAGGAAAGCGAGACAGGTTTAGTTTAGTTATTATTTAAACGATTTTTTTTATTTACACACTTCTTAATTCAGTATGTAAAATCTCAGAAATTATTGTTGTTTACGTATTTATCATACTACATGTAATTTACATTTAGGGAGTCGACTATCAATCTCGGCAAAGGTAGCAATTCATATTCAGACACGATCTGTTGGTAGATTAGTTCTTAGTGACAATTACAAGTCTGTGACTAATCTTGTGCTATATCGGTACATGCAAACATCGTGAGTAAACCTACACACGTGACGTTATATTCTCTACTTACTTACTTATAAAACATCTCACGCCGCGACGCTGGTCGCGCGTGGGGACTTCGGGCCTCGAAGATTTCCTCCTTACCCGGGCAGGACTCATGGGGCAACTACCCCACGGTGACTTCATTCCGCCATTAAAGGCGGTGGTGCAAAGCCTATAACGTCTCCGCTGTCCCAGAGCCCGCTCCCCGCATCTCGGGTGGCCCGGAGCTTGTTTTTCGATGTTACCGACTAGTGATTTCTTTAATCAGATCTGTATAATATTTTTTCTGCCATGAAATAAATCTGACTTATTTCATTTCTCCTGAATATTTCTAATGCTACCTCGGTGCTTAATAAAATGTATGTATACGCCGTATTACAATCATAAAATCCTGAGTGCATTTACTTTGAAAATCCCTACTAATATTATAAACTAGCTGTCCCGGCAGACTTTATTCTGTCCTATTTCATTTTTATATATTTTTTCATACAAACCTTCTCCGAACAATAATGAACGCATAAAAGAAAGATTTATCTAATTTGGTGCAGTCGTATGGAGCTTATGCGCGTACAAACATTTCGGTGATTCATTTATATATATTATATAAATATAAAATATATATATACTAGCGGCCTGCCCCGACTTCGCACGAGTATAAAACAGTATTTCTCCACTATTTAATGGATGTTATTTTACATACAAACCTTCCTCTTCAATCACTCTATTCCTTAAAAAACCGCATCAAAATCCGTTGCGTATTTTTAAAGATTTAAGCACACATTAAGGATATAGGGACAGAGAAAGCGACTTTATTTTATACTATGTAGTGATATATACTCGTAGATGCGAAAGTCTATTTTTACCGTCCAGAAACAACCACTTCATAGAAGTAAGAAATATATAATATGTAATACTTGACAATGATAAATTTTTAGGGGACGAAATAGTAATAAAGTAAAAGTTGATACTAATACGAAGACACTACCTACCTACATATAACATTTGTTTCGGAGTAACAAGTTGGCGCTGCTCTCATCGCCTCGAAAGTACTCTCACAAAGTTAAACAACTTACACCTACCCGTTACATGCAGCTGATAACGAGTAAGGCACTTTGGTAATAGATTCATTTATAGGTACTAGGAATAGTACATCCAAACATAGCGTTGAGCGGTTGCTGAAGATACAAGATAGGTATTTATATGTACACTCTAATCCAACTGTCCAAAGTCCTAAAAGAGCTTAGTCAAATATGTTCGTCAATGTTGTTACTTGTTACCGAAAAGACTTAAGTTCCGATGTCAGCATATTGATAACTTGACTAAATCAAGTAATAATTATATTTATAATTTATATTAATTTAGCATATTAATTGGAACACTGTAACAAAGAGATAATGTTATCAAAACTGTATTATCCCAATAGAAAATTATTACATTTAAATTTTTGTTATAGGTAAGTATACAATCGGCTAAGACCAAAGATTATTAAATTTCTTTGAAATTTACGACATCAGTAGCTAAACACGATACAGCGTTCACTTCTAAACAGAGTATGCAAATCTGTTATACGTACTTCCCGCCGCCAGGGACCGACCGGACTATGGTTTAGCATGCAAAACCAAAATTAGATTTAAGTCGCTGTTGCTCTCATTGCAACAAATTTGTTTATGTCTTATTATATTCGATGAAAATTTGCAAACGTAATAACCGATAAAGATTTTTAAAATCAACTTTATACTAGTCGCCTTAACATGTGCGAGTGGGTATGTACA
>DWGJ01004184.1:0-12066 GCA_018246895.1 Aspitha aspitha aspitha | reverse complement strand
AGATTCACAGATTTTAGACGTTTAGATTCATAGATTTTAGACGTATAGATTCACAGATTTTAGACGTTTAGATTCATAGATTTTAGACGTATAGATTCACAGATTTTAGACGTTTAGATTCATCATTCATTCATCAGATGTATAAATGAATAAAGTAAGTCACCTCTGCTGGCCTGCCGGCCGTTGGCGGTCCTGTACAGGGTGTTCTCTAGGAACTGTAGCCCGTTGTTGTTGATGATGTTGAAACCGCACAGCCGTTCGATCTGCTTCCATCTGTGCATCCTCTCCTGCAATGTTCATAGGAATTTCTTACTATCATTTTTACGCGTAAGCCGAACAGACAGACAGACGGATGAACAAAATTACAAAATGAATTTTTTTTTGGCTTGTGTTAATTGTACGAAGACCACTAGGGGTATTTTTTTAGTTTTCATTAAATGTACAGTATTGAAATCTTTTACAGTTTTATTATATAGATATAGATCTGTAAAAAATGTAAAAGTATTTTTTTCAAGTACAATGCGACACACAATGGTCCCTGGTTTGGTTGTTGTTTAGTTATAAAAGGATTTAGTTACAAAAGCGTTTAGTTATAAAAGCCTTTGGTTATAAAAGCGTTTAGTTATAAGAGAGTTTGGTTATAAAAGCGTTTAGTTATAAAAGAGTTTGGTTATAAAAGTGTTTTCACCTGCAACTCCTGCGTGACCTCGTTGAGCGCGGTGCGCGCCTCCACGATGGAGCGGTCCACGTCGTCGATGGACTTGCCGTGCGTCGACACGAACGCGCCCACCAGGCTCGAGCGCTTCTTGCGCAGCTTCTCGCACTGACGTCACAACACAACGATATCACGATCAACACTAGTGGATGAAAGTGAGACTGATGACTTCCAACGGGCCTAGTGGAAGATATTTCAGTATGGAATATGTAGTGCCCTTGTACAACTGTTCAAAGTCAATGTATCTGTGTCGTTACCCACAGTACATAAATAAATTAAAAAAAAAAAGGAAAAAAAGAAAAGGCCTTTTTCAACCTTTTTTTCGCCCTTTGTATATTAGTCCACTGCTAGACCGGGTCTCCTCTAATAGTGAGAGGGATTTAGGATATAATCCACCACGCTCAGAAAATATCCAATGATTGCACTTCATAAAATGTCCAAGAGATTTCCTCGCGATGTTTTCTTTCACCGTTAGAACGAGTGATATTTAAATTTTTAGTAATAAAAAGCATTTAACAAGTCTGGATAATATAGTATGTAGTTTGATACTCAGTGTAGTATAATTTGGTAGTGTGATACTCAGTATAGTGTTATATGGTAATGTTATACTCAGTATAGTGTAATACGGTAGTGTGATACTCAGTGTAGTATAATTTGGTAGTGTGATACTCAGTATAGTGTAATATGGTAATGTGATACTCAGTATAGTGTAATACGGTAGTGTGATACTCAGTGTAGTATAATTTGGTAATGTGACACTCAGTATAGTGTAATACGGTAGTGTGCTACTCTGTGTAGTATAATTTGGTAGTGTGGCACTCAGTATAGTGTGATAAGGTAGTGTGCTAGTATGGGTGGGGATACTGACGGCCTCGCGCGCTTGCTGCAGCTGGAGGTCGGCCTGCTGCTTCTTGCGCAGGTAGGCGCGGTTCTCCACCTCGTGCGTGAGCTGCAGCCACTGCTGCAGGCCGGCCGGCGGCGCCCAGCACCGGTCCTCCAGCTCGCCCTCCGCGCGCCGCAGCTCCGCGCGCAGCATCTGTTGGCGCACTCACAACTTCCAAACTAGTCGCCCATCAATCGGCCTTTAGTACTGATACCACTGAATCCGATGGCATTCCGCTATGTTCGTCGGGTAATTAAAAACGTAGACGTACCCAATATACTTAGATTTGGTTGGCCAGCTTAAGATGTGTCGACAAAGCAAACAAAGGCAAATAGGTAGAGTATTTCTCTATAGGTAGTGTCTTTCTTTTTCGCTCTGATTAGTCAAAGATAAGTATAAAACAGTCATCGTCCGTCTTTTTATTTGTTGGACACTCGCATTCACAGGCTTGTCTATGGCCAGCCCCATCTATATATAATTTAACTATGATTAAACCACACAGTAGGTCGACGACCTCTCTTCCCCATCGGTTATCTGCTACGGACTGTTATAGAAAAATACCGAGCATCAATCTCTTTAAAGCTCGATGAGCCACAAAAGAACCACTAAACAATAGACATGTAATAGAGTAATTGAGAGGCAGGCATTTATTTCATTTGAAGACAGACAGCTGTGTTTGGGAATAGTGCAAATTATTATTATTACTAACTTCTATTTCCGCCTTGAGTTGCGACATTTCCAGATCCGAAGACGCCGAATTGAGAAGTGGAGTGTCGCCCGCTTCTCGGAGTTTCTTCTCCAAATTCTTCTTTTCAGTGGTTACGTTTTCCTGTGCACACCGTTACATTGTTTATAACGATTGTCTTACAGACTCAATTAGTCTTGGATCATCATGAATGATGATGATGAATTTTGAAGATTATGACAGTATGGTTAGATTAGGTTAGGTTAGGTTAGTTTAAGATCTTTTTTACTTCATATTCACCTGTTCTAATCTGGCTTCCTCCAGCTGCTTCTGCATATCGTTGAGCGCCATCTCTGCCTTCCGCAGTTGTTCCATGTCGCGCAGCATGCGCTGCACCTGGTGCCGGCTGGCGCGCCCCGCCCTCAGCGCCGCCCAGCCGCCCACCACCGCGCCCAGCAGCAGCGACGCGAGCAGCCAGTCCTTCCATCTGCTGCCTTCTGGTTGGCACAGCGCGAGTTAACTATAGCGCACGCCGGCGCATGCAAGGGTATTCGTATGTACAGGTCGGATCGCACGCTCAAAGGAGAGGATGTAGAGAGTAATCAAGCATTTAGGTACACAAACAAATGCATCGTATACGTAGCTGCAACGCCTGCAAACGATACTTTAGTATATGGATAGAAACGGGGTTTCTGTTGGCACATTAGGGCCCTAAAAGCATCTAAGACTAGATTTACAGGTGGTAAGGGATAAAAAAAGATCATGCTAAAGACAGGCGACGTTCATCTATAACGAAAAAGTTATTGATTGAACATATATTCGTTGCTTTACGAGAATTCTGTGCATCGCAGAATATTTTTTATATCACATAATATAACCTAATAACTTTGAAATAGTAAAAGGGTAGTTTGTTCCATCAATGTAAATTGACACCGATTTAAGGCAGTATAAATTGCCTTTGTCAGGCATATATATCAAAAAGTGTCGACCTTTCATGGTGGCATTTTTTTTAGTGTAAATAACTCTCTAATTATTATCGTATAATATAAAACCAATAAGTAATTACGTCACAAATAACATTACCTGCGCAATAAAAACCTACTTTCATATAAATTTATTATAGTTAATAACAACGATTCTTAATGATGATAATCAAAATTTAATGATGCCTGGAAACAGCAAAAAAGCAATGATTTTTGTTATCTCTTGCGTGGTTACAGTAGTTTCTATAAAATTATAAAGCTCACGTAGGTCTTTATTTTGAATTAATACATTCTATGTTTTTATCTTATTTTTCCTGTTATTTTATTTGTATTTCAGTAATAAATATACTTGTTTTTGTTCATGCAAGTGTCATATCAAATGAGGGTAGTTATAAGTGTACACACATTAAATGTGATTAATTATTCTACACATCATATTTCGTAATATTTTTAATTTGAACCGGTTCAATATAAGAATGTATGTATAATTGCAGAAACCTTTTGATGCCACTTGAGGCATTTGCTATAAATGCACCTAATTTTATTTAAAATCCTAACGATATTCAAAATAAAGGTCTTAATGCTATCGACTTTATTGGTGAACTGAGATATATATCTTAGCTGTATATCTAGTAAACACGTAAATGGAAGATTAACGGGACGAGATTAAAATATTCGTGACAATTTTAAAACAACGCGTCAATACAGTCAATACGGCGTCGATTTTAATATTTCATAAATTTCAATGATGCGACTAAAATAAAATGTATGGAAACGTACTAATCGGTACATGCGTAGTGATGACCGTTTGTTTTAGTCGATAGAAACTTCACCGTTCGTTAAAATCCGCCGCGACGAATGCCACGTCGAGTCGTCGTATCGCGTACTATTCAACTGTGACGTCACGCATGAAACAACAATGGACTATTCAACCGCAATAAAATTCAATCCTCCACGGCTAGTTTTACACGTGTTACGAGATTTATGTATCATTCATTATGCAAGTGATAAGGACACGAAATCGAGTTTATTGGTCAGATAAGCCGTCAGCGTACATTATTAATGTTGAAAAGGTGTAAATCGATGTTGGTGAAGTATTAATGTGAATAGAGTAGTGAATAGGACTGGCCTCGTGGACTCGTGGTCGAGCCGTTAGAGAACCTGACTGCGAAACCGGAGGTCGTGGGTTCGATTCCCACCCAGGACAAACATTTGATGTGATGAACAATGATGAGCACATTTGTTTGTTGTGTCTGATCGTGATAAAAAATATCCTATATAAGTACTATATTGTTTGTATATATGTATGTTTATCAGTTGTCTAGTCACCATAACACAGGCATTAAATTGCCTAATTTGGGATCAGATAGCCGTGTGTGGAATTGTCCACAGTTATTATAATTATTATAATAGTATAAGAGCATATTTTTTGTAGGTGGTAGAACCTGTATACGGTTCGCCTGGAGAAGTATCATCGCCACACCTGTTTCTGCCGTGAAGCAGTTGTTTTTACAACAATCTGTTTCGGTTTGAAGGTTGTTGATACCGGTCCACGTGTATACCACAGGCGACCATCTTAGTCCTCAAGAGGAGTGGCAACGCATCTGTGACCGACTTCTGATTGGATCAGCCCTGTTAGGAGTCAGTTGCAGATATCCATGGGCGGCAGCCGCCACTTGTGACTGCTGCCTGCTCGTTTGCTACACTCTTGAAAGTGTTTTAGTTAAAACAATAGGTATATACAACAATAGATGAATCAACGGGTAGGCACTATAATAGGTAATATTTAATGACAATATGTGAGTTGAATCTAAGCGTTTCAGTAAAATCTTTGTAATATTTGTGTAAATAAAATCTTTTGTCATTTATCTTTTTGTTTTGTGCTCTTTCCAATCTGGCAGCTGTGTCCTCCAGACAGAATTACAATGGCAAACACAATATCGGAGTCGAATATTTACGAAACTATTACCGAATATAAGATTGAGAACTGACTATAGGTATGGCAATTCTAAATGCAAAAATCCCCTAAAAGTTGAATATAAAACGAACATCGCTATACTCTGAACATCACTATTCTCTTGTTTTAACGTTTTCAGAGCATGATTTTTGCAGTAGTCGGGTTGTAGTTTATGAACTTAGTTTTTATTTCATATATTTTTACAGCTTACTGGCGATGGGCACAACTGTTTGGTCTATTTTCGGGTCTAATAAAAATATCTTTATTCTTTAGAACACTTCCCATAATGTTTTCATTGTTAATTAAGAAGATGGTATCGGATTAATGTCATGCAAGGTTGAAATGAGATTGATGTATACGACGCAATAACTATATCTCACTATATCACGCGAAGTCAATCCGACTCATGTGGTGTCTACCGCTATGCCGCATAAAATAATGGATGAAGACACTTTACGCGAATGCCAGTACATGCTTATACGTTTGCGGTGTGATCTTTTCGTGATTTGTGAGTCACAATGATATTTTAAATATACATCAATTGTCCTTGTCATAATTACATTGTACAAATCTATTTTCCCGTTCAGCTGTACCTGCGTTCATAAAAGTGTAACATTGTTAATGTTAAAAAGATTTAATTGTAAAATTCAATTACAGTAAACTACATCAATATTAATAATAAGTAAGGGCACCGTAATCACCTAAAAACCGGTAGTTCCTGTCATGTAACAATTATTAAACCTCATCAGAGGCTTTAAAGAAAGTTTGAACACTTTGAACAACACTTATCGTCTTAAATCCAAACGCTTAGTTACGGGATTCACTCTCCAAATAAACATTATTGAGTTAATAAATTAATGTCCAATGACCCAATGTATTCATTAAGCAGTTTGCAGAGGCGGTGGTGTTCCAGCGTGCCTTGCAACGACTTGTCTGAATAATGAACTGCCGAGATGCTTATTTCACTGTGTGACTCATGCGGGAGAAGTTGGTACTTTCAACATTTTAAAGATTACCCAGCCCATATTGTTTTACGCGACTGACAATCTTTGGTAGGGAGCAAAGCGAGAACTGTGAGATTTATTGAAAAAAGATAACTTATTATTTATATTAATTGCGACTAATGACAATAATAAAACTGTGCATTGTTTAATAAAACAAAAAACTAAAATACAACTTCAAAAAAAGCGGCCGAACGTCTACGGAATGTAGCTGTGTTTAATTACAATAATTACTTATTAATTACCGTATAAATTATTACTTTTTATTCATAAGTAGTTATAATCATCACCTTGATCGTCCAAATCCAAATTGCCACTGTACAATAGAAAAACACAATACGAGGCGCCCAATGCGATAGAGGTCTCAAAAATCATCTAGAAATTCTAGAACATCATAATCGGCTTCCGATACACAAGGTCGCGTCAATGGGCACATCACACAACAATCACATCGCAACTACACAAAAATCACAAGCGTCATTAACAAAATAGCGACGATGGAGCCATCACAAACGCTATCGAACGGACCGCGGGTTTGAATGAAGCTAAATCACACGGTTGATACGTGATGTAACGTTGTTGACACTGCGCTATACTCAAGTCACCGGACATGCCTAATGCAGTTGTGCTGTTGGGAAATTTCACGAACATTTGCTGAAGTTTTTAGCGTTTTTAACTAATAGCGTATAATGAACGTATAGTTATAATTGGCGTAACAGTATAGGTTCGTATCTCTGAGAGTTTTCTATAATTATTGGAATCGACAATTGCCTATGTCAATCAGAAATAAATTATCAATTAGTAACATAATTTTTAGATTGGCTTCGTTAGCTTCAAAGATTACCCTCCTACCAACAAAGAGCAAGACACCAAAATTTTATATCTTTAAAAGAGTTATGGAAGTTTTTCGCCGGCTTTTTTCTCCTGGTCTACCATAGCCATGGTCTACCATGAAGGGAGCACAAAGCTGATGTATTGTAAGTTGTGTGACGTTCATAAAATACATATATACCTGTGTATCATATACCCTTTATGATTTTTTTTATTTGCATAGCATTGCAAACGAGCTGGCAGCAGACACCAGTGGCCTCTGCCGCCCATGGACATTTGTGACCTACTCCTAACAGGGCTGTAGAGACTGTTAGTGTGAATTCAGTAAGTATAAGGTGTTAATAAGAATTAGTTGGTGAGTATTCTTTAGTTACAGGGCTGCGGGAGTTGGTAGGTGCAGTTATTGAGTGTTAATAGTTACCCTGTCAGAAGTCGGTCACAGATGCGTTACTACTCTTGTGGACTAAGATGGTCGCCTCTGTATACAAGGGGACCGGCAACCACACCCTTCGGACCGAAACACAGAATGTTGGAACAACTGCTTCACGACAGAAATAAGTATGGCGGTGGTAATTCCCCGGGCGCTAAAAACAATTTGAATTAAAAATTAGTATGGATATATTAAATATGACTGGACAGTTTCTAAGAACACGTACCTCATGGTCACCGCACCAAGTATGATTTAATATTATATGTTACAATTTGTAATAACTCGCGAAGAGACATTATGGTCGACACAATGATGGGAGTTCGTGAAAAGCATAAAAAAAGTATAAGCGAGGTCAAACAATACGGAATACAGCGCGTCGTAACATTTTGTTCAATCAACACAGTTCAACTAGTGGCTTATTATGTCGTGTATTTTGCAGTTATTCGCTTTTTCGTCAAGTGAAACATGACGGGAAAGTAGGTACTGTCAGTTTTAGAGTTAATAACGCTTGGAAAAATTAGTATCTCCGATTGGAAAACTGGAACAGTGCACTGGTTTCTGGTCATTTCTTTGGACGAAAATGAACGGACATGGTCTGTGAGGTTCGAAGCCAAGCTTGGATTGCAACGACTTTATTTTAATGACAGTATTTTTATTATAAACAATGGTATGGGCGAAATGTAAGGTGACGTATTTTATAGATGACAACAAAATGTATTTATGTTTAAGCACAAGGCTTGTGTATGCGTGTGTGTGGGCCTGTGGGTTCGTGTATGTTTCAGTGTGTATATCTGTGTGTGTGTGTTTGTATTTATATGTGTAAATCTCTTTCAATATTATCTTTCATATATATGGAATATCTACAGTATCTGATCTGATTAGTAGGTATGTAAGTATCAATCTGCTTTTATCATAACTGTGTACACGTCCTTCTCCTGTTTACCGTTTCTCCAGTCGCTGGTCTGCTGGGTGAAATTTCGTTACAAATAAGCAGTACCATTGTACAAATTTACCCTATTCATATAATTTTTACGTTCTCCTTTCTTGTGTACATAAACTGATAAATAAAATAAAAAGATATATGCAAGAAACTAGTTCACTATTCAAGAGAGATATCACAAAAAAACATATTTAATGATAATTTTATGAATGGATCGTCCATAATGTGCGGTGAATTCTGCGGTTGACAATGGGTAATTAAAAAAAGATGTGTTTTAGCATTATATGTTATCTGTAACCTGTTTCGTTTCATTTCTAACGGTTCGAGGAACCGACAACAATATCATCCTATCTTATCGTTTTTAACCAGCTTTTTCACATTATCGTATCGAACTAGTGATGTTATGTATGTATTATGATAGTGACGAAATATTTCAATATAGATTTCAGATAGATAATATACCAATAATATATCAACCAATAAAATAGCAGGGTTGGATTTCAGCCTCCCAGTCTCCGGAGGCCTAAGGGTTCAAAATCTTGGCACATACGATTACATGTAACTTTGAAAAGCGGTGTGTTCTGAATGACAATCAAAAAATAAATTCTATTTTTAAATATATAAAAGTACACTGCTTTTTAAGTTTTGAAGTTTTGATAATGAATAAGTAAGTTTATAATATAAGAGGACACCTTTATCAGTTCTCATAGCAATTTGTCACGTTCCGTACGCTCATGGGCCACTATGACCGACTGTTGTGTTAAAAGTACGAAGTTCAAATCCCGGGCAGACAGTGATTTTAATGATGAAATGAAAGCTATAACAATTCATCAAGACCTGCAATTTTAGCGGAATAACTTAAAGGGAACGTAACTGGTGATTTCTGAATTGTTTTAAATTCCGAGACTTACGTGAGAGAAACAGACATATTTTTATTTGTGTTTTAACATTACTGACACGTTTTAAATATTTAACACAATAAACCCAATACAACAGTTGATGAATGTAACAAAAAATACAGTGAACATTGAAATAATTTAAATAAAAAGTTGATATTGTAATACGTAGAATACATAAAATCTACATTCGCCGATAGAGATTTAGGAATAGTAAATTCACGTCTTACCCGCATCATTCGAAATTTGTCTTCTTATTCTTAACGATATTCTCGTCATGTAAGTCCAAAAGCAAAGCTTATCTAATCTAACCTTTCAGAGTTACTGATCCGTTGGGACTTTTGAGTACTAAGACGGTCGCTATACACGTGGTCCGATATTCATAATACAATAAATAACCATTTAAATATCGTTCAGACCGAAACACGAGTTGTTTTATTAACGATTGTTTCACAATAAATATAGAGATACAAGAACGCAGGACTGAGATGACTTGACGATCTGAATAGCGGGAAAATATTGGTTGTGACAGAAGTGGGGAGTGGGTACACGGATGCATAAAAAACTACTCTCACAGGAGAGACAGATTCAATTGGTCATCACGTTTTATATTGTTAATACACTTATCAATTGTAATGTTTAAATTAAACAAAAGCAGTGCTTCTCTTACCGGCCGTAAAGGCATATTTTACAACCTATCCACAACTTCAACTAGTACTATACAGTTATTTGTAAATTCTTTTATGTACGTAATTTAAATTCAATTCATATAGTGTATGTATATACCTTATAATGAATAAAAGAATTTGAATTTGAATATAGAGAAATTTGTTATTTTGTTATAATAAATTTAAAAAAATCCGTAATACCTTTTGTACGAGAGCATTATTAAAATAAAATTTATAAAGACACTTCTTTAACTTGTTTTCTAACACTCTTGCAAATTAAATTTTGTTGTAATCGATTTGCACAAATAAAGCCATGTATTAATTACATTTTGAACAGAAGCATGACGAAAATATTTATAAAAAGCAATATAATGATGTATTACTACCAAAGTCAATGTAAAAGAACACTACCTATAATGCAACTTTTTTATTTTATTGACAGCAATTATTATAACTGGAATCTTGTATAATTAGCGGCCAGCATTTGCGGTGAACGCGATTCGCGATGTAAAAAAGATATAGGTATCTAAGTGTGATTTACAGCTCACTATAAACACTTTTTTATATACAAGTTAATAGCTTTTTTATATCTTATCTTAGAGAATAGTAAATAAATAAAACACAGCGAAACGATAAACAAAATTTAGTAGGAAAATTAAATATAAAGTATTTTATGGTCTCGTACTAACGAAAAACTATAAACAACAAATGAGTTACATGGATATATTTCAAACACATTTTATTTAAAATTATTGTGCAATAGGCTTGCGTTTGACTCCGAGCTTACCTACTCGTAAGCGTAAGTGAGGTCTAAGATGAAGCACACATGTGTAGAAAATCACTATAGAACAGGCTCTGCCTAGTATTTGATATCCCGAGATGTTTTTTTTTATTTGAAGAGAGTAGCAAACGAGCAGGCAGCAGTCAATATTTATTATACCATATATACCCCTGTAACAAGCCAGTCTGACGACACGGTAATAACTAAAAAGAACGAATTAAATAAAATATCCCCGTCTTATTTTTTTTCTTTTCATATTATTTATTTATTAATAAATCTATTTATTTATTTGTATAAATTGTGGTTTACAAATACTTTGCTTTATGGTACAGCGCACAGTTTATATTGACGGCGGTAGGCAATAAAAAAAATTAATCAATAGAACACGGAAGATATAGATTAAAAAATACATATAATTTATATAAAGCGGCGTTTTATTGTGATTTGCAGTACAAAGTGTGGTTTAATGGGGCATCCCATTGCATGTCCTTGTGTATTACTCGAATGTAAGCAATTAATTTGTATACAAAGCGTGAAGAGAACAGAAAAACAATTGATATAGGACTAACAACCTTATGCAGTTGAAAATAAAGATGTTTATTGTGCTCCAGGAAGACTTACTGTGAACATGACATGACAGTGATGTCTAGACAAGGTTCTATCATTAAATGTTAGTAGTAAATAATAAAAATATTTAATGCTTATTTGAATTGGACATAATTATGTGTGTCATTAAATATTATGTAACATAAAAAATTCCAAAATTAAATGCAACCTACCTATAAGGTAGGAATAGATATGTATCGATGAATTGCATACATTTTCATAGCTATCGTTCATGGCTTTGGGAGCCTCTCGGGGGGCGAGAAAAAGAATAAACAACAGACAAAATAATATAAATCTCAGCGCTCAATAAATATAAAAAAAATACATGAATTTAAAGCACGGAAATACGATAAGAGCTGTTATATATCAACTATTACGCTTAAATTGTTGCATTACATTATTAAGAAACTCAACTCAACTCAACTCAACGTGTGTACCTGTTTTAACATAAATCTATATAAATTCAATATCAAACTAATATTATAAAATGGAAAGTAACTCTATCCGTCTATCACTTTTCCGATTTTAAATCGCTGAATAGACTCAATTTTAAATCAGTTACAATGCAGAACCGATTTAAATTTTAAAACAGTCGATTTTAAAATTTCAAATTGCCGTACGCACCCTATTTTGTGCAATTTATATATAATGTATCGTATGTTTAAAATTCATGCATACAAAGTATCGAGC
>DWGJ01004183.1:0-12066 GCA_018246895.1 Aspitha aspitha aspitha | reverse complement strand
CGTATGTATATATGTATGTTTATCAGCTGTCCGGTCACCATAACACAGGCATTAAATTGCCTAATTTGGGATCAGGCTGCCGTGTGTGGAAATGTCCCCAGTTATTTATTTATTTTTTAGTGTGTATATGTTGCTTTCATACATGTATCGCGGACGCTGCGTATGTCCTTGACCCCAGCGATGCACCTGTCCTGTGCCTGACCTCGAAGCTAATCGACGAAATCGCGGGCGGCCCTCTCGCCGTGATTTAATGCACTCGCTAATTATGGCTTGTTCAAATTGTACCTTTCTCACGGACTATATGGGCCCGGCTGTGCAGCGACCGGTTAGGGTTGGTTTCTCGAAGCGGGGTAAAGGTTTGAGGAATTCCTTTTTTGAATTTTTTTAGTTCAGTATACTCACCATCGTGTGTTGAGAGTTTTGAGATTGTTAGTAATAGATTGCGATAACGCAAGAAGCTCTATAGTTTTGTATGTATGCTAATAATTTAAAATTTCTGTGACGGGTAATTAAATACCTATTGTGCATACACAAGGAATTCTTATTACAAACACCTACTCTAGTAGTTTAGTCTTCCAATTCAGCGCGGAATCGCCATGCCACCAGTATTATGGTTACCTCAAAAAGACATTTTAGATGAATGATTATTCTTTTTATAAATATAAGTTTTAACACGAACATACTTTTTATACATTTGTTAATTATGCATTAAATATTGTCTAAATATCTACATATTCAACATCACATATATAACTGGCGTGTTTAAATAATAGACTCATTACATACTTTAATTTCACTTGAACCTTAAGTTTCTAGATAAGTATTGGATTTTATTTGATGATTCCTGATGCTTTAAGATGAGTTTGTATTTGAGATATGTATGTAGGTACTATTCATGGAGCGACGCTCAAATCTTATCCAGCTCTCATTAAATTATCCACTTATAATCTATGATGAACGATACAATTAACAACAAATGACAATCTAAAGAGCAGGTTTGGCCTGATTTTTCTTGTATTAATGTTCTTGTAGGTATGTACTGTTTGTATTTATAGTAACAATTTTACTTCCGGCGAAACACGACGACAACCCTAATTTGAAAAACGTCGATAGCAATGCGGAAAATGATATCCTCGGTTTAGTACGGAAAAGTAGAACAAATTACATATTAAGTTATAGTCCAAGATGATTCTAATGGACAACTTACATCATAAGCATGCTCATTTGCCAATCTGCTATTTTATCTCAATGTTCTATGCTAATTTTAACTGCTTAAGCGGAGTTTAATTTGCGCTTACTTTTAGTAACGACCACGTAAAGGTGCGTACATACCGCCCGGTGCCTTATTTCATTTGCTGCTTAAGAGTATTTCACACTAATACGGTATTTCACACTAACCGAACCTTTAAATAATATTTTGAAATTTGAAGAAAAATGAAGTTTTCTACAATATTCATGTCAATATATTAGGTGTAGTTAATTTAGAAAAAAAGAAAAATTTAGATACATTGTGAATTTTTAAAATACTTTAGCACTGCCATTTTAACGTTATCTTTGTGCAAAGTCTATAGAATTTTTCATAACTGGATTTTTAGCTTCAACACTTTCGTTTAGCATAGATTTTTCCAACGGTTTAGATATTTATTTAAATATATTAAATTGCATCGTATCAAGAGCGGTAAATGTGGATTGAACCTTATACGTCTGCCCTAACCTGTTACTCGTTCAACCTTCAGAGCATTCTATCTCTATCTCTCCTCAATAATTATCGAGCGTGTCGTCTCGCTCAGTAATCTCGGGTCAGTCTGGAGCACATTACCGTAATGGTACTTAAACACATATTTAAGTAAAGATTCTTTTTGCGTAAAAAGTTGCGTCTGCGCATGACTTCTTGCCAGTTTCGTGGCTACGGTTATATGTACGCACAATGTTTTTTAAAAATATTCATGTAGATGTTTGTATAAAATCTACAAGAAAAGTGTAATATCAAATGGGAATAGGATAGGATAAAAAAAAACAATTTAGAGTTTAATTTTATAATTTAAAGAAATTGTTGCAATTGTTACTGAGGACAACCAGCCACATTATCAACGTGTATGTAAACTGAAAACAACCAAAAAATTTGCTTATATTTATCACAGCTAACTAATACTGATAGTAATAAATAGTCATAAATAACGTAGAACTAATTCAGTTAGTTACCTATACATGTATAAGTATGTATGGTGCCGTATGCGTTATGATTATATAAAAAAATAAGTTTTTAAGTTATAGACAAGTAGGTATTTGTAGTTATAGACAAGTAGGTAGTTATAGACAAGTAGTATTTACCTCGATTGGTGTCACACGCGTATTCCAACATGTCGCACAGGTCTAGGAAAGTTCTCTTTTCATCTCCCATCTTGCCGCAGACTGGCACTGTGTCATGGAAGCACGTGTCTGCGAGGCTGCAGAACTGGTCGATTGTGTTCTGTAATAAGCGTTTTAGCAATAAGTAGTCTATTAATATACGTACATCTAGATTGAGTGAGTGTAGTAAAACCGAAAATATCTAGTTATCAAATATGCATTTCATTACTTTTGAATTTGATTCCTTGTTGCAGATGTACATACATATATTATCTTAGCGATATGGGTACCTATCTATTTGTGTCATTTTTCACTTTGTTATTTAATTAATTGGCCGAGTCTGGATGGCTTTGAGAGGAAAAAACTTATAAAGAGATATAAAGTCGTATATCATACTAATATATTTATTACCGCACTTAATGTATTCCTAACCAAAAAAAAAATTTCAATTATTTTTACGGTTCTTCTAGACTCAGGTTTAGTTGAGGGATTGTAAAAGGGTTGCAACAGCAAAACGTATTTGTTACCAAGATCATAGTTCTATCGACAATATCATTGTAATAAGTGTGTAAGTAGCTGAATGGTTCTAAATTAATAAAATTAATTACTAGGATAATTACATATGAACATAAACAGATTATTAATAAATTAAATTACCGACGGCGTCACTGCATAGTCGGGAATATGACTGCATACTGATGAAATGAGGCATGACCATAAGATATCTGAAATGTATCAAGATGTCTGAGTGTTAGCCTTTTGAACATACGAGTATTCTAGTACGATAATTAGAATTTAATGCAAAAAATTGGCAATAGAAATATCACTGATGCACGTAACACAAATATTTGATATGGAATTTTGATGGTGTATATAAGTACATACAAATATGCGACAAAGCGGAGTTTTATCACGCTCATCCTACCTTAATAACGCCTTACTTGTGCAGTGTGTGCGGTCATCGTCCATTTATAAATAATAATTAGATTACGAGTAACATTTATTTATAGAATCCACAATAAGATACCGTCTGTTATGCGCATGCTAATTTAGGCCAAGATGCATTTAATTATCGTAAATCGAGTAATTAATATTCATAGGCATAATTATTTGTACTTGTGTATGTCTCATAAGCAGGCCCCTTTCGCTACTTTCATTTCTGATTGAAGAAATCGAGTTAGGCTTTATTACTAGATGAAATATTTGCATTAAATGAACGTCATACGGTTTTATAGCGATCATTCGTCGGCCTCACTCCCCCAGTCTACAGTAGACTGAGACACAAAATCTGATACCAAATGCTTGTAACCAAGATGTATATTCATTAAACTTATATGTATTAACTTAGTAGATTATGTAGGTAATTTACTCACTGTTAATTATAAGCGCAAACCACATCCTGATGGAGTGTTGATGCGAGATTCGATAATATCCGATGGCCATTATCCGTCGCGGTTGTGTTGTGGTTTGAGAGCTCGGTTAACGTCATTCAAAACAAGCATGGCGCAAGGGCCATTGGTTCCTAATAAATAACATCATAATATTACTTATTTCTGTTACCATAACGTAGCATAGAGCTTTTTTCTATGATAGCTAAGCTGCAGTATACAATTCTATTAAATACTTATAAAGTTCTATGACATAGAGTTGAAAAAATACATTTACATAGGTACAACTTAATTTGTAAAATATGTTTTATAAAACAGTAACTAAAGAGAAGATACGTTAGATATTAGCATTGGATTTCCGTAAAGAAACATTATCTATCGTAAAATGAATGCGTGGACAATGCTCTCCAAACGTTTTATACCCCTGATTATTGTCTATTGATGTTCCATATAGGTTTCGTGATAGCGAGTTTGTTTGTGTTAAAATATCCTGTGCGCTTGTCTAGTTGTGTGTCAGTGTCCGTGTTAAACTAGAGCACACTCGTTATCCTCTGGCCACTAGGTTACACGTGTTCTGCTATGTTGCTTCGGAGAATTTTTACTAGTAAGAATTTTCTTTGTTCATCTTAGACATTAATCATAATCATGTTTACCGCATATTTCTAAGTGTTATTCATTTCTCATTAATATTCTACTCGTAAATAAAGGTATAAATTAATTTAATTTGTAACATAAAGGTATAATGGTAGCATAGGTAGCATAGCAATAGAGTTGTGATTTCATTTAATTTTTTATTGTTCTCATCATACAGTCAAGCCTATTTTCTATACAATATTGAAATAATTACAAAATATACCTATTATACCTACGTTAAAATGATTAATAAAATTTTTGTACAGGTGTTTTGATATTAGGATTTGCCGAAGAAGTCAGGACACATGTCGAAATAGAGGCCGAAGATTATTTCTTTCCATTAGAACCGGTAAGCTATTAACTTAACTATTTATTGCGATCTCTACAGACAAGACGTTTATTAGGAACATAACGCTCATATTAACGATAGCGGTTAACAGTTCCGTAATTATCGCTAATTCATTACATCATATATTCAGGACGATTGCTTTCGATATACAGAAATATTTCCTGCATCGAAACACCTAAATAAATTTATCGAGCAAAATTTGTTAATTGTTCACCTAAGCATTGATATTTGCAAATTGATTGACGTAGAAAGTAGCAACTTAACTAGCAGCAGCTACACATGGTCCCAACCGTTCATAAATAAATCTTCAAAATGTGGATTAATCTTCCATGTCAAATGTTTTCATTCCGCAATAATTTGAGGCAATTTAAAATCTTTGCGAATAAGACTTTTATGACAAAGAAATGCTTGCGATCTTTCGCTTTGATGCGTAACAACACACAGGTCATATTGCAATGAGTAGTAATAACGTTAGTGTGCCCAGAAATATACAAAGTCTAGATTAAGTCTAGTCTTACTTTCAGTATAAATATAAATCGGAGTTCAAAGCCGTACACTAATTCAAGGGTGGAAAAGGGGTTTGGGTGATAAATTACTTATTTGAACTACTACATCTATTGTTTATTGAAGCGCATCTTCTTCATACTTTAACCTGTATCGTGGTTGTTAGGTGATAAATTTCTGCAAAATGGCCGACCAATGCCAACACGACTTCGTAGCGATCTGCGGGCAGGACTCCCTCGGCATCACCCGCATGTTCAATGACAACTGTGACTTGTACGAGTACAATTGTGACGAGAAGAAACGTAAGTGATACATTACTCTGTTGCAATAAATTTAGACATGTAGGTAAAGTCAAAGACGTAGAGATACTAGGAAGATTAGGTTTATAGAATTTTATTTCACATACGAAACATACATTTCATTTTTAATGAGATGCGAAAAATATTTTACAAAAAACATTCTTGATCTGGAGCAAAATTTATACAATGCAAGTAAGTAATGCTAGCATACATATTTATTTGGACAATACGTGGTGTTTCTGTTTATTTTTGAACATATTAATATTCTCCCATTTCTTTATATCATTAGGCAAATTATTATATAGCTGCACTCCCTCAAATAGTAATGTTTTCCTTCCGTAAGTAGTTCTCATCTTGGGCAGCTCAAACTTATATTTATTTCTTTAACTATGTGTGTACACTTTTTTATTAAGAAATGTATATTACGATGTACACTACTAAACTTTTACTACTACATTCTTGTTGTAGTTGTAAAAGTTTACTCATAATTTGTCTATTTATTACGTTTGCAAAATGTAATATTACTTCTTCTTTACAGAATACAGACATGTCAAAATGGAGGTTTGTAAATACGAAGCGGCCGCAGCCGAAAGACTTGCGTAATTAAAATTGTATTTAAATAAAACGTCCTAGATCTTGTGTCTCAATTATTAACATAACAAGTATGTGACCGTATGTAACTTTTGTAAGTGTGTAACCGAATTATGAAATACTTGACACGTTACGTTCTTCAATGGATACTCAGCTTGTGTATCAAAAAGCGCGGTACAAGACCACATGCTTTCACAGGCGACAATGTCAAATGCTAGCGTATTTGAAATAAAAAAGCAAAACCGCTCCAATCTAAACCCAAGTTCAAGGAATTCCAAACATTACTTTTAACGTCATCATGGCCGATCTAATTCCCGTAGCGGTAACAGGATCGTTTAGCGTCTCTTTGTGAAGAGTGGTGTCACCGGTGTTAGTCGAATTTCGGCGGTGTTCGTCTGCCCGCATTATCGAGCACTCGGTAATAGGCGTGGCGGGTGCGCTGCTGCATCTGTCCAAACATGCTATACATATACAGGGCGTAATGACGAAAACTTCAAATTACACATACATACATAAATAACGTGTATAGCTGTAAAACTTTTTTATCTATACTTATAATAAATCTGTAGAGAGGTCAATTCTGTCTCTCAGTATAGCCTAGAAACAAAAACTACTCGACGAATTTTTACGGAACTTGTTACAATTATTTTTCATACTCCTGAGCTGGTTATAGTCTACTTTTCATCACGCCACAATCAATAGGAGCAGAGCAGTGAAGGGAAATGTTGGGAAAACGGGAGATGTTACTCAATTTTTTAAGCTCCTACATCCATAAATAGTGGAGAAATACTGTTTTATAAGCATGCGAAGCCGGGGCGTCTTTAGGGTCTTCTAATATAGGCACAACGGTGCTTAAAACAACACTGGCCACCATTTACTGAAGTAGCTTATTCTGCGTAAATGAAAATAAATATTTATTATTATTTAATAATGCCATCAGCACCTATTACATAGAATTGAGATACTGCTTTTGTCAGTTCATATAATCTACAGCTATGGCAGAATTTTTAATAAAGTTAATACTATTTTGCAAGACCGTATCGACTCGGATATGAATCTACGTGAAACCATAACATATGTACATACATACATACATATGTATACTGGTTAACGCTGACCCATTTTCACGGCAGCTAAAATGCGGTATTACATTGCACCAGCCGGCATTCAGATATTTTGTTGAATAAATTGATTTTCGTTTCTCTAATAATCAGAAATAGGTAGACATTGACACATGAAGCGTTTATGATCGTCATCATGTATGTAGATTTGAAAAGAATTTATCCGGGACATTAATTTGAAGTATTAGCACTAGCGCGGTTACACAATCTAATAAAACATTACCCAAGAGATTTGTTCATCCATTGAAGAGCAAATCGGCGCTATGCATTAGGTATTTTCAGTTCAATTAGCTTTTTATATTGCATATCAATACAAATAACGCCCATATAAAGTACCTACATCGAAAGGAGTTTGATATTGTTGCAGCTAAATGTAACTGTGTAAGTTAACTTCACCCTGTATAATGTGGAGTTGTAATGTACAAACAAGCGGAAAATGCATCAAAGATTGACGTGCAAGCACGAACGCGTGCTCTTCCGCCTTTGCTGTATTTTCACTTAAAATATCACCAAAGAAAAAAATTATCACAAAAGTTAAACGTCACATTTAAGTAAGTTAAGTACAACACGGTCACATCAGTGTTGAAGTCTGTGTCCTGTTAGAATGAAGGCGTAGTGACCGTCTTGACATATAAAGTGTTACTTGTTTTTAATGAATAAACCAAATTTGCAATATTTTTTATATGATAAAGGTTAAATGTTAACAACAAACAATGGCATCAAACTGTAATAATAATAAGAATAAGAATAAAAAACATTTATTCAGCCAACGAACTACAACATAGCTAATGGATACAAACATTTAACACACAATCAATATTCAATGTACATGGAAAATTATGTTAATCACATCATACCTACTCATTTTTTGTATCTTTTATATCCCCATGTGAAAACTAAATCAGGAACCTTAACCGACGTTATATTTAGAAATCAATACAAGCGAACGTAAGTTAAAATGAATACTAAAACAAAATAACATTTTAATACATTTTAATTTTTAAAGTTGCAAAAATATATTAACAATGAACCAAATGTTACGAGCAGACGAACCATTAATCTGATCAATCATTTACCTGCGCCTGAGTTCTGCTTGTTTCTCTAAGAGCTCTTCTATAGAGCCTTAACGTCCAATTAACTCATAGTTATCGCAGAGCCGAACAATGAGTAGCTGCGCAGTGAGAGTGCTATCGACTGGTTAATTGACCATTGTCTGTTCTGTTCTTACGAGAGGGCTATCTGCATGACGCTGCTGCAAGAAATTGAGCGTTATGAGGTGTAGCTATGATTATATTACAAACCGATTATTTTTTAAATTCATCTATAAGATTTATCTTTTATATTCTAACTAACATTATTGGAAATTCTAAAATATTATTCTACAAATTGTTCTTTTGAAATTTGTTTGACTTTTTTCCTTGTCATTTTCGGTTCGTTAACAAACATACGAGTACCAAAGAATTGCGTTGCAATCACATTCATAGCCAAGACTTCGAACTTTTATTGCCTACTTGCCTGTAAAATGTAATGTGATTTGAAAGATTTAGAATGTTTTAAAGAGCTTTAACTGTACTGGTTTGTATTAGGTGCAATACGTTACTAAGCCATATTAAGTGATTCGATTTATAATTCCGGTTATGATGCTGAAACGAGAGTAACTTAGAACGAAGAGACTAAGTAAGTATTGGTTTATCTATTTCCGACAATGCTCTATTTAGCTCATTTAGTTCTGAGAAAATGTAAGTGACTTGTCTGTTTGTCTGTGACATCAAACACTCGAGAGGCTAGCTTCCAAGGCGTTTGTTTGCTTCTGTGCCTACGTTTGCGTTTTCGCGTGTTAGGAGCGAGTGTTTACGAGCGCTACTATTTGCTGAATGGCGAATGTCTTTTATTTCCGACTAGCGGCCCGCCCCGGCTTCGCATGGGTATTTCTTCAGTATTTCTTCACTATTTAATGGATGTCAAAGCTTAAAAAATGGAGTAACTTCTGCCGTTTTCCCAACATTTCCCTTCACTGCTTTGCTCCTATTGATTGTAGCGTGATGAAAAGTATACTATTACCAGCTCAGGAGTATGAAAAATAATTGTACCAAGTTTCGTTAAAATCCGTCAAGTAGTTTTTGTTTCTAAAACGGTTATACAGATAGGCAGACAAAAATTTTACTGATTGCACTTTTGGCATCAGTATCGATCCCTAATCCCCCCTGATAGTTATTTTGGAAATATATTTAACGTACAGAATTGACCTCACTATAGATTTATTATAAGTATAGATTATTGCATGTCCTATAAAAGTTGACACTGGTTCTTTCCTTAGTTATGAAAAGCAACGGTAGTTCTATAGATACGGGCTTTCATCGTATTGGAGATTAAAAAGTGTTTACATACCACACCGATGACTGAACAGTGTTGCATCTAAATACCGCGTATAAAACGGTTCAGTAAAATTGCAGGCTGAACTCGAACCTGCGCTGGCCGTTCCGGCGCGTGGTGGCCACGGTGGTCCACGACTTCCGTCCGCTGGAGAGCTCCCAGCTGGCGCTGCGGCCCGGCGCCAAGCTGCTCGTGCTCAGCAAAGAGGGCGATGGCCGCGGCTGGTGGAAGGGCCGCACGCTCGACAAGGCACGCGCCCTCTCGCTATTCGATTTTCAAGCGTACCTCATAACGGATGCCTACATAATTGGCGGATATCAAACTTTAATAACGTTGTATATTATACATTTTTCGCATCATTCGCTCAGTTTTATTTTTGAATTTGGACTCTTTTATAACTTTAATAATGTTATATACATTTTTCGCAGCGTTCGCTCAATATTATTTTTGAATTTGGAATCTTTTATAACTTTAATAACGTTACATACATTTTTCGCATCGTTCGCTCAATTTTATTTTTGAATTTGGAATCAATCGCTTCACAATGATAACCTTGAAACGTTTCGTTCGTTCAGGGCGACAATCGGTCCGGGTACTTCCCGAAGGAGTGCGTGCGCGAGGAGCCCGAGTGCATCGGCGCGCTCGACTGATGTCAGCTTTGCCTCGCCGAGCGCGAGCTGCACTACACGCTGGCGCAGCACGCGGCCCCCCCGCCGCCCGCCGCCCCCGCGTGCCCCTCGCCCTCCGCCGCCTGCGAGGACGACCTCGTGTAGCCGCGTGCGCTCGGCGAGACAAGTGTCCGAACCAAACGAACTTTTAATGACTCTATTGAGATATTATCGGCCGGTGCGAGCTACGATTAACATAGAACTATGTAGCTACAGATGTACGTCCGAGATCTCTTCCGACGAGGGTATCGTAACGCAATCCCACCTCTAGTTGTTTTATTCAGCATTTACGTGTACATTAAATCCGATCCATGGTTAATCGATTGACAATTCGCCGTTGGAGATACGATAAGGCGTACTCCGTTTCGAGACGTAACGAGTACTCTCTACATTTAGCTATGTAAGTAGTCTGTAAGTATTGCGTAGTCGCGCACAATTTTAAACGGAGAATAGTTTTAAAATCCTGCGAGGATTCATTGACATGTAATTAACTAATGGTAGATATTGTTGATGATAATGTGAAAGAATATTCATATTTTGTAAATAACGTGTACATAGAAATGAAAGATATTTATGCATAGATACGGTAGGGGACGTTACGTATATGGTATGGTATAACACACGGTGTATAGAGATACGTATGAATATCGTCTGTGTGGACTCAACATACAGACAGACACGCAACTGGTGCCCGCTGCTAGTCGAAATTTTTTTTTATTTTAATACTTTTTAAACGGCCAATTACAACTGCTCTTGTTACTATTTGTGATTGGTCTCGCGTGGCTTCACAATCCGACTGCAAAAGCTTTTTGTTACACATGTCTGACCTCTGTGTTTGTATTTGATTGGCCCCGAGGTCGAGTGATTAGAGACCCCTGCAAAACCGGAGGTCGTGGGCTCGATTCCCACCCGGGACAAACATTTGTGTGTGCTGCACATTTGTTTGTTCTGTGTCTGGTCGTAATAAAAATATATATTTAAGTACTATATCGTATGTTTATCAGCTGTCCGGTCACCATAACACAGGCAGTAATTGCCTAATTTGGGATCAGACAGCCGTGTGTGGAATTGTCCCCAGTCCCCAGTTATTTCAAAAATATTTCTATAAGTATTGTGTCGCATGTATATATATACGCACGTTTATCAACCGTCCGTTGACCACAGCCAAGCGTTTTGTTGTCTAATTTGGAATTACACAACCAAGCATAGATTTGTGCCTTTTTTTAAATACTAGTAAGTATAACGCAGGTTCTCTTGCGATGTTAACGGGTTGACAAATAAATAATACATTCCGCTGACGTTGACAGAGGGCGTGACCTTGGTGGATTCGTCGCTACTGCTACGATAATGCTACCGAATTAGGTGGGTTACGAAACCAAGTGTAACAATAATATTAATAACATGAGAACGCTGTACATCGCAATCTCGCCGAATTATTATAATGATTCACCACCGGTCCGGTCCACACTTGTAGCGTCAATATGTCTGTGTTAGTGGAGATTATATGGTAATTGTGCGATAATTGAAGTGTGAATATGTATTGTGTTGTCGTGTCTGTACACAGCGCACGTGTCGTAACACAAAGACACACATTTCATTGGCTGATTTGGAATCGGACACGTGTCGAGTTGTCCCATTATTGCTATGTCAATAACAGTGTGATGTTAGAATTCCATCAATTAAGTTTTATTCGTCATTTTACTTATTATTATTAATAAACTAGCTGACCCGGCGAACTTCGTACCGCCTAACAGTCAATAAATGTCGTTTCTGACCTAGCCGTTTCACGGG
>DWGJ01004182.1:0-12073 GCA_018246895.1 Aspitha aspitha aspitha | reverse complement strand
GGACACCATACGACCTTCGCCGACAATGGGAAATGGAAACAGTGAGTACTGTGTACCCGCCCACCCACCCTTAATGCCAAACTTGCAGTAGGTACATCGGACACTCTTCTTGGGACCATCATCATATTTAATAGTGTCGACGACGAGAATCATTTCGATACCTAAAAGTATATATATATACATGTAAACGAAGTGCGTAACACCTCATTTAATTTTTCTGTGTGATTGTTTGAATTTGAATTTATGGAACGCTCTGCTATATTGATTGACATTCCGTCAATAGGATAAAAATATGGAGTCGATGTTGAACAAGAGAATTGTATTGTATAATTAGAATATTTATTTAATAGGAAATGATGAAGCATTATATATATATTGCTTGACAGCTGAACGCTTTGAACAAAACCCAAAATATTGGTTTGAAGAGTTCAAATATTATAATCATGAAGCTAAGTATTTGTTAATAAAATTAAGCAATTCAAAATACAAGCTGGAGAATATTAATATTTACATACCAATAAAAATAAACTTCACAAGCATTAGCATTATTGGCAAAATTGGATAAGACCATAACAACTGATAGACGATTAACTCACTTGGTCAGTGACTTGTGGTTCAGGCAGCACCAGTTTGCTGCGTTTGCGCGCTGGTTGGTCGCCCTGCAGCATCGCCTGGGGGACATCATTCTCCTTACGCTGCTTCAGCTTCTGCTTGTCTTTGCGACGGTCCCTCTGTCAAAAAATACTTCACTTAGCCTAAATTGTTCCCTTTTTTCTCAAATAAATCGTAAGCATGATATATATAACTTGATGTAAAAACAAAAAACAGAGCTGAATTTTACATACATACTCCTCTTTCTTTTCCGGAAATGCAGTACCATAATGCTACACTTACTGCTGCTTTCGTTTCAATAAGTACACCCATCAGAACTCAATAAAATATCACAAGAAATTAACGGCTAATGAATAATTATAAAAACGTAAAACCGTATAACAGATCAAAATTAAAATAAGGAGATATTTCATACATAATAAGTACTAATTATTTAACCTAGTGCTATCGGAGCCAATTCAAATTAATAAGTACCTCTTCCTTCTCCGAATGTAGCTCTCCGTCCAAATGCTGTTGCCGCAGCCTAGAGAAGTCCGGTGCCATGGGATCGACTACTTCAGTGGATGTGTCGTAGAAACCTACTGCTGGTCTTTTCTCAAACGGTATCTCAGAATTGTAGTCTACGCCGCGTTTCTTCTTACGCCTGAAATATTATTTATTGCAATTAATCAATTATCAGGACCAAGCAATACGTATGTTGAATTTTTTATTACTAAATTAAATATTATATACCTAATTGGCACAGCAATGCCAGCAGCACTTAGTTCTCTTCTTTTCTGCAAAGCAGCAAGACGCCGAGCCTCTTCTAACTGCTTTTCTCTGGCTTTCCTTTTGGCTTTCTTTCCCTGAGTGTTGGCCAGACGAGCACGAGCTTCAGACAGCATCTCTAGCTCTGTTAGATAATTTTAATGATTTCTGTTACATACAATAGACTCCAGCAGTTATCAGCACACTGCCTATTGCCTGAGGAATACTAACAATTATATTGTTGTTCATTAATTAAGTATAATATAAAGCAACAGCACTGATGCAAATCTCAAAGTCATATCTGTAGTACAGTAATTGACCACATTTTTCCAATGACCATTTGTACTAAAACAAGGTAAAAAATTGGAATACTTGTTATTTCTATTATTTGATTATTACATTTACACATTAAAAAGAACATATTTGTAGTTCACTTAGTTGCTATTTACCATCCTCATCCATATCCTTAGGGTCAGGTCTTGCTGGTTTTGTTTCCGGGTTAGGGTCAATCTCCCCAGGCTTAAGTTTCCTGGGGTCATCCCCCATATCCTCACCCTCCTCTTTCTTCTGGGCTTGATCCCTACATAGTAGGACATACGCTTGAAAACATGAATGTCAACATTACAGTTATGCATGTTCTGTGAATTTCTTTTCATTGAAATATACAATCTTATTCAATTTATTGAATACAAACACATGATTAATCTCAAAAATAAGCTCAAAGCATTAATCTTACTGCAACATGGTCAGAATATCAATATTATTGAACTCTAAAACAGAAAAAAAAACAAATAATCTTGAAAATAAGCTTAGAACACATTAGCAATAATATTAATTAAAGTGTTAATTGTGTTGAGACATAAAACTGTTCAGAACTGGCCACAGTGGAAAAAATTTAATGTGACAAGCCCATTTTATGTCCCTCATGATTAACACAATATATTATTGATAATGAAAACATCTTAATCCACTTCACTAACTGCTTTCAAATTATTGAATCAGTATACAGGGCCCTCCAAATTAAATCAGTGTACTTCATTAAAGTTATCTGTACCTTTATTAAAGCATCTGGAATATATATAAGCAATAAGCAATAACTTATAAATTAACTATACTGTAAATATCATAATATAGCTATTAATCGGCTACCTACAATAATTTGGAGGCCATATTCAACAGGTTCTTATTATATTTAACATGTGAGGAATGGTTCGTTTTCAAATCATTTACAGTAAATATGTACTTATGTTCTATAATAGGCCATAACATATACAGCAGAACACCATTAGTTATACAATCAAGCATACAGAGTGCAATTTTGAGATGTATGGAATGTAGAATAAAATCCTATCTTGAATTAAATTGAAGAGTCTTACAGCAAATATTCATAGCGCTCTAAGCACTGAGCCGCTGTGCGACCTATGATAGGAGCGATGGTCCTCCACTGAGTCGGCATCAGCTTGGCCAGATGAAGCAGCTTCTCATCCTCCTCGCGAGACCACTCCGTCTTCTTGATGCTGGGGTCCAACCACTCGTACCATCGTGCCTTGCATTGCTTAGCTGACTTTCGATGAAGTAGAGATGCAATACGTGACCATTGATTTTTGCCATATTTCATCACAGCCGCTTTGAGGATTTCATCCTAAAATAAATACAAAAACACTAATTTTTGTAATATTTCAATCATAAAAGCGTCAAAGCGATCTAGATTTTTTCAATCTCACCTCTGTATTGCGCCAAACGCCGCCTTTTATCATTATTCGAGGCATGCTGAAAGATTTGCCTCTCTACTAGAAGAAGAAATCGCCAATAATACTGCTCTTAAATTTCAAAGATATTAAAATTGCCAATATAATCAATCACATTAGACTACCGTATAACTAACATTAACAAGTAATATAGAAGATAGTAGGATAGATTTGACAATAAGACAAGTACAGACAAAATATTATTTTATGTTTCAATGTTTTAGAATCTGTGTCTGTATTCAGGATTCCTGGATACACTTGTTTTAGTAAATTTATTCCAACTTTAATGTAATGAATTATTTCTCGTACAGAATTGGTAGCAAACCTTAATAAAAATAAATCAATAATTATTTCATATTCATCAAGTATGTTCATTGAGTTTATTATTAATATGCAAAGGTAATTTTTTGTTTCTCTGCAAGTTCTTAAAAGTCAGATACCAGAATTCTAATTGTTTCCAAAAATAGTGCACTTTTTAAAATAAAATATATGTCTTGAAGGTATGTAAATACTAAATACTCCAACTCCACTTTACACTACTTTCAACTGATTATAATGAATAGATATATTTTAATTCCTAACATATCGTTGTAACAGATAAATAATACAAGAAGTATTTTTAAAATTTTATAACTTTTGGAATAACAATCATGTCAAATAAATTTTATTATAGGTATTTCTAAAAGTAAATGTGTACCGAATAAAAGTATTGTATTCAATTATTATTCGTAAGTTTTAGATCTGTTGTTTTGGATAGGTTGGTAGAAGTAACTGTCAGTGCCAAATGCCAATAAATTAAACGAAGCGAAGCGAACTGTGCGCATTTCTCAATAGAGACACTCCCTTTTTCTAAATATTTTTTGTGGTACTTTGTTCAGAATAATAAAGCTATATGTATTTACCTCACAGTCGTTAAAAAACTGTAACACTATCATGGACGGCGAAACTGATTGAACATTATTGATCTTTTCGCAAGAACCACCTAGGGAGGCAAGTACTTCATTAAAACTAATGTTATCTGTTTGATTAATGTTGTTTCTGTAACTTAAACGATATCAGACGATGTGTCGTTAAAAACCGCATGACTCATTTGTCTCATTCTACTAAACATTCTCATCTATAATTCAAAATAATGATGAAATAAGTGTACAGGAAGTCGTTAATAACGATTGTCGGTTGTTCTCGAAACGAGCCCGATATGGTATCTGTGCTAAATATGTACACATCGCTGATATTGCTTTAATAATTACACTTCATCATTCTAACTATAGTTAATTTATCATTTATAGTTCATCTATTGTTTAAAATAACAAAATTATTTTAACAATTTCAGAATGTCTACTATGTCGAGATCAGTGCACATCAGCCAGCAGAAGCTGGCTGAGAAGTTGATAATCCTCAATGATCGAGGTATTGGAATGTTAACAAGGATCTACAATATAAAGAAGGCTTGTGGAGATGCTAAGTCCAAACCTGCATTTCTCAGTGATAAAACTCTGGAATCATCTATAAAACATATTGTAAGAAGATTTCCCAATATTGATGTCAAAGGTCTTCAAGCTATAACAAACATCCGAAATGAAATCATAAAATCACTCTCTTTGTATTACTACACTTTTGTAGACCTCCTAGATTTCAAAGATAATGTTTGTGAACTTTTAAATGTTATGAATGCTTGTCAAGTCACCCTTGATTTAACTCTCAACTTTGAATTGACAAAAAATTATTTAGATCTGGTAACAACATATGTGTCCTTAATGATATTGTTATCACGAGTGGAAGATAGGAAAGCTGTGCTTGGATTATTCAATGCTGCTCATGAAATGGTCCACAATCAAATTGATCCTAGCTTTCCACGTTTGGGTCAGATGATTGTTGATTATGATACACCTTTCAAAAAGCTTTCTGAGGAATTTGTCCCACACCAGAAAGTGTTGGCTAGTGCATTGAATTCTTTATGGCATGTATACCCAGCACGGAACTTAACAGCAGAACATTGGAGGTCAGAGCAAAAGTTAAGTTTAGTAAGCAATCCAGCTCAACTCCTGAAGCCCTCCGAAACTAACACAATGTCATGTGAATATGTTTCTTTAGAATCACTAGAAAGGTGGGTTATATTTGGATTCATACTTTGTCACCAAATGCTGCAACAAGACCATGCCAATAAAATGTGGGTTAGTGCTCTAGAGTCTGGTTGGGTTCTTGCCCTTTTCCGAGATGAGGTCATTTATATACATACCTATATACAAAGTTTTTTTGATGGAATAAAAGGCTATGGAAAAAGAATATCAGAGGTAAAAGACTGTTATCATCATTCCGTGCAAAAGGCTGGATATAAGCACAGAGAGAGAAGAAAATTTTTAAGGACTGCTTTAAAAGAATTGGGATTGATTCTGACTGACCAGCCTGGTCTCTTGGGACCTAAGGCATTACTAATATTTATTGGGCTTTGTTATGCCAGAGATGAAGTATTCTGGTTATTACGACATAATGATAACCCTCCACAAAAAGTTAAGGGCAAATCAACAGAGGATCTGGTTGATCGTCAGCTTCCTGAGCTTCTGTTCCACATGGAGGAATTGAGAGCTTTGGTGCGCAAGTACAGCCAGGTCATGCAAAGATATTATGTGCAATATTTATCCGGCTTCGATGCTGTAGCTCTCAACCTGATGATTCAAAATCTACAGGTATGTCCAGAGGATGAAAGTATTATATTATCTTCTTTATGCAACACTGCAGCAAATCTGAGTGTCAAACAAGTAGAGGAAAATGACCTCTTTGATTTTCGTGCCTTCCGTTTGGATTGGTTTAGACTACAAGCTTACACCTCCTTAAACAAAACACCTTTGAATCTTGTAGATCAGAGAGAGCTGGCACAATTCATTGATAAAATGGTGTTCCATACTAAAATGGTTGACAATCTAGATGAAATTATGGTTGAAACATCTGACTTGTCCTTGTTCTGCTTTTATAGCAAGATCTTTGAAAGTCAATTTCACATGTGCTTAGAATTTCCTGCCCAAAACAGATATATTATAGCATTTCCACTCATCTGTAGCCACTTCCAAAATTGCACTCATGAGTTGTGTCCAGAAGAAAGACATCACATCCGAGAGAGGAGCCTCTCTGTTGTTAATATTTTCTTGGATGAAATGGCAAAAGAAGCAAAGAATATCATTACTACAATATGCGATGAGCAATGCACAATGAGTGATAAATTGCTCCCTAAACATTGTGCACAAACAATTGCACACCTGGCAAATAGAAAGAAAAAAGACAAAAATAAGAAAAACCCAATAGAAATAGTGAAACCAGGAGCAGAGAGCTACAGAAAGACTAGGGAAGAATTGACAACAATGGATAAACTGCACATGGCCTTAACAGAGCTTTGTTATGCTATAAACTATTGTACCACTGTCAATGTATGGGAGTATACATTTGCTCCAAGGGAGTATTTGCACCAACATTTGGAAACAAGATTTTCGAAAGCTTTAGTTGGAATGGTAATGTTTAATCAGGACACAAGCGAAATAGCTAAACCATCAGAATTATTGGTCAGTGTCAGGGCTTATATGAATGTACTTCAAACTGTTGAAAATTATGTACACATTGACATAACAAGAGTTTTTAATAATTGTCTCTTGCAACAAACCCAAAACATGGACAGCCATGGTGAAAAAACCATAGCATCCCTATACACACAATGGTATTCTGAAATTTTACTGAGGAGAGTGAGCGCTGGCAGTATCTGCTTTTCTATGAACCAGAAGGCTTTTGTAAGTTTGTCTGCTGAAGGTGCCATACCTTTTAATGCAGAAGAGTATTCTGATATTAATGAACTAAGAGCATTAGCAGAATTGATTGGACCATATGGCATGAAATTGTTGAGTGAAACTCTAATGTGGCATATAGCAAGCCAAGTTCAAGAACTAAAAAAATTAGTGGTTCAAAATAAGGAAGTTCTTCAAATGCTAAGAACCAATTTTGATAAGCCAGAAATAATGAGGGAACAGTTCAAAAGATTACAACATGTTGATAATGTTTTACAAAGGATGACAATAATTGGGGTAATTTTAAGCTTCAGACAAATAGCACAAGAATCTCTTCTTGATGTTTTAGAGCGAAGAATACCATTTCTTATCAGCTCAATTAAAGATTTCCAGCAACAATTGCCGGGGGGTGACCCCATGCGCGTCATATCGGAAATGTGCTCAGCAGCTGGTCTTTCATGTAAAGTAGATCCAACATTGGCATCTGCACTCCGTCAACATAAAGCAGAAATTGAAGATGATGAACATCTGATTGTTTGTTTATTAATGGTGTTTGTGGCAGTGTCTCTACCGAGACTTGCACGCAGTGAAGGTTCCTTCTATAGACCATCTTTGGAGGGCCACGCAAATAACATTCATTGTATGGCCCCTGCCATAAATCATATTTTTGGGGCATTGTTTACAATATGTGGCCAGGGTGATATAGAAGATCGAATGAAAGAATTTCTGGCGTTAGCCTCTTCTTCTCTGTTGCGCCTTGGGCAAGAAACCGAAAAAGAGGCAATAAGAAACCGAGAGTCGGTCTATTTACTTCTGGATCTTATTGTTCAGGAGTCTCCATTCCTTACCATGGATCTACTGGAATCCTGTTTTCCATATGTTTTAATACGCAATGCTTATCATGAAGTTTACAAACAAGAACAAATGCTACTGCATTCTTGAATATCTTTCTTAAGTACACGTTGGTTAAAGACAATTTAGATAGTATCTTGTATGTAATATGATAATTTACTTTTTTATATAGTTTTAATACTATTGATGTAGTTGCAAATTCCAATATTATTATTTACTAGACATATGCTTACTGTGTATTATTCCCATAAAGTATCCTGATATTATATTTAATGATCTTGTTGTTTAAAATATTGAGTTTGTTATATAAATATTTACGTTACAAAAGATTCATTAGGCTTTAATGAGACTGGAGAAGTATTCCTTTACTTTTTAGAATGTTAGACATACCTGTATACTTATACCACCTTACAAGTAGAATGCAGACACATTAAAATATAGTAACAGTAATAATTTTGCATATTCGCTACTATAACTTTATGATTAAGGATATTAGTTTTTATTATGTTATTTGGCTTTATGATGTAATTTATTTTGTTACAGTATAGAAACTTTTGTATATGACTATTATGTGAAAAGGATCATTGATGGCATACATTTAGAATAACGCCGCCATTATAAACATGTTTAAGGTGCCTACACGAGATCGCTAATTACATAGCAAGGTTTTAAAGCCATAATTTCCCAGGCTTTGTCTTCCATATGTTTTACACAAGGAATATAAACATAATGGTCTACTCCGTAAAATTATCATAAAATTTAAAACTGTTAAGTGTGTCCATTGGACACTTAATGTACAAATGTTTAAGTGTGCATATTTTTATAGATTTACTATGATTTACAATGAAAAACGAAATATTATAATGTGAATCAGAGAGGCACAGACCTATTAGAATCTTGCATCTACAATCAAGTATTTAATGGCTTTATGAAACTCATCGGCATTAACGTCATCAGAATCTATTAAAGTTTTTTTTCACTTTTGTAATTTTTTATGCATTTAAGGCACCAAAATATTTTCAATTTTATAAATTTATAAATTTTTTGACATTATTATTTTACTTTAATTCCATGCTAAGTGTTATCTATATATCATTGGTACTTTGATAATAAATTAGAGATGTATCACATAATTTGTGTTTTATTTATTTATCTTATGTATTACATAAAGGGGAATCGAAGGCGAGATATTGTGGCAACCCGCATCAATCCTAAACACTCATTGCTGCGTAAAGTTTAGTCTGCTAAATACCTAACCTTTAGCCTGTAGTTGGGGCACTAGGCACTACCGAGCCCTAATTACCGATTGTTTATGCGTAATGATTGACATGTATATTTTTATTTTGTGTAATAATAGGCTTGCGATTGACTGCGAGCACTCTTTGTAGTAAGTGAAATACATCCTCAGATACCACGTTGTTCATTACCTGAGAAAAGTTTTAGTTCAGTGCGAAATCAAAATAATACACCGATAAAAATATCGTTTGATATTTTACTATTGTTGTCGTTTTCGTTCCGGTGCGAATATCCAAATACTCGGACGGAAATTGGACCAAGCTTTACTTAACCAATTATGTGTTCGAAGTGCATGACTTTTGGGTGCATCAGTTCAACGTCAAGCCGGTTACTAGCAGCAGCGTTTACTTGAAACCAGTCGGACCACAACGAGAGGTATACAAAAACTGTTGCCATTTATCAATATTGTTTTGCCCTTGATTGCTCAAATAAGTTCCGGGACTTGCCCCCTTCATCATATTTATAAATTGGTGATTAGTTAATCCCAACTATTACGATTTCATTAATATAAGGTGTATGAGGAAAACAAATGAATTTCATGTAAAATTTATTGTATTTTTTTGTTATTTTGAAATCACATGTTGTAACATTCATCTCGTTAATTAAAAATATTCACATTGTCATTTAAATAATCTATTACGGTATTCTAGCTTATACATAGGAGAAATAATGCCATTGAGTACTACTAGATGGAAACAACGCTACTCATCAGTTACACGCTTGGTCGAGTCACGCTACTCTGAATCATTACCCTCACTTTACATACAAATATACAACATTATAGTACAATTATAAAGAACTTGTGTATTGTTTCGACGTTCACTAATAAAATGGCATTAATATGGTATACTTATAAGACTGATCCTTAAATATTAAATGTATAGAAATCATAAAAATACATCATGCTCTTTGGCTTGCACGACGGAGAGTTATTCTACGTAGTAAGGTTTGAGAATAAACAAAATATCATTATCTATAGAGATCAATTCAAATGAACTGTACAACGAGTGTTCATCCAGCACACGAACATCGCGAGTGCGCTGTGATATGCAAATAGATTCACATTCAAAAACAATCAATGTTTCATTACAGATAAAATTTGAGCCGTAACCACGCACGCGGCGTGCAAAAATTCAGAATTTCACATTATAATATAAGATTGAAACGTTCTCAGTCTAATAACATTTAAACATTTGGCAATACTGTTAAAATTTAAACCTACGAAAGTAAATGAATAAAATTGTCGCAAACGATTGCCACAGGAAGACTAATCACCGGCGTCGAATTCCTTTAATAACAATTTATGTGACACATTAATAGAAGTAAGCCTTAATTTTAATGTTAACTACCTACAGCATTATTAGCACAAGTAACTATTAAAACGTCGCTTAAGGAAAAACAACCATTGCCGTTGCAGAAATACATAGACACGAACACGCTCTCATCCTATTAATAGTAAATGCGCTATTACACAAATATCGGCTCTACTTAGTGCTTATAGAGATACCAGTTTTTGTAGTCCACTAATATTAGAACTTAGTTGTAAAACGCTCCAATGCATACAAAATTTTGTGTAATCAAAATAACAAACTTCTCACTATATCATAAGGTAGAAACATAACAGTGGCTACGACAGCTTAGCCTCTAAAACGTAGCATTTCTATAAGCACAACATCCGTTTTTCCAAATTCGAGTTTAATAGTACACTACAAACATACAAAGTAAATAATATCCTAAAATAAAAATCAGACTTTATACTATCGGTAGTTGGAATGAGAGTCAGAAAAATCAAGGCTTCTTCCTACTTCTTTGGACCGCCATTTTAGTCAAACATTTAACAATAATAATTGTAAATTTAGACAAAATCATTTTGAGCCTCAGATAAAATTGAGATGATCCTTCTACAAAAGGTATAAAGAGGAAGGAGTAACAAAATTATTGGAATATAAATTGGTATAATGGCACCTAACATTCCGCTTACGTTAACCTTTAAATACATTTAAAATAATATAAACATTACATTTACGGAGATTCTACTGAAATAATGCAATATTATAATACAATACTCTAGTCGGTACGAATATTCAGTATGTTGCTTGATATTTAACACCGTAGCCTTTATATACTTCTCCATTTATATACAAAAATATACATAAATGTCTGGTTGGAGCGGTTCCTCGTCAGGGACGCCGGCGGGAGGACGTCTCCCGTCCTCAGTCATTTATATCCTCTTGTACAAAAATAATAGCTTATCTTATAGAACACCACGCGGTCGGCCGATCGCGTTCGATCGCGGCGGAGCGATAACGTCAACACTCGGGCGAACCCGCGCGACTCTCGAACGTCGATCGGAGAATAATTCACGCACGTACAGTTTTTTAGAGGGGCGAGGGTGATACCTTAACGGGGTTTCGTTCAATAATGATACAATACGCGGTACATTCGATCGCACTCGGGACGCACGGACGAGCTCGCTAAAACCGAGAATCGTCCTAGAAGTCCGGATCGTAGGGCGAGTCGTGGGGCGGGTCGCGGGGTTGGTGCGTGACGGTGAGCGAGTCGGGCGAGTGCAGCGTGATGGTGGTCTGCGAGGCCACGGTGACCTTGTGGTCGGGCGGGGAGGGCGCGGCGGGCGCGGGGTGTGCGAGGGGCGCGGGCGGCGCGGCGGGCGCGCGGTACACGTAGCCGAGCAGCAGCGGCACGCCGGGCGCGAGCGCGACCAACCCCAGCTGCCCGCCCGCGCTCGGCTCGTACTGTCAGACTTTCTGCGCGGGCCGCATCTCGTACGACTGCTGCGGGTATGCGTTCGCGTACGGCTCAGCGCGACGCCCGCTCGGTCCCGGGGGGGCCGATGCTATAATATTGCATCCATTATTTCAATTTTTTTCATCAGTTGAATGGAGCGACAGGTAACCTAAAAAACTGTGTCAAAAATTACGAAACGATTCAAAAAGCTAATCAAATAAAAGCAACGAACCCATTTCCCTAGCGGAGTAAGGGCGCGGCGGCGCGTAGCCTTTATGTGTGCGGGCGCGGCGGTGGCCAGCC
>DWGJ01004181.1:0-12075 GCA_018246895.1 Aspitha aspitha aspitha | reverse complement strand
AGACATATCTATTATGCAAGATCGTTTCGTAGGGGATCGTATACATAAATAAGTTATTTTGGAAAAACAAAATGTTGAACGTGGCAAGAATTTGAATTTAGAACATATCGCGTGCGCTATAATACGTATGAGTTGGGATTATTCAAAGACAGCGAATAGGCGTTTTATAGGCCAGGGTTGTACATCTTTTTTTTAAAATTTACTATTAAAGGAATACTACATCTTAGACTGTGTTGCATATCAGGTGAGCATGAAGTCCAACACCAGCCTATCCCTACTAATAATATAAATGCGATTGTAACTGCCTGTCTGTCTGTCTGTCTGCTTGACTTTCACTCCTAAACCACTGAACAGGTTTTAATGAAATTTGGTACAGCCATTTGACCCTGGGAAAGGATGTAGGCTTCTTTCTATCGCGAAAAAAGGGATTGAAGGGGCTGAAATAGGTAATGAAATTTTTAATGGAAATTCGTCATTATTATTCTGGGATTCCCGCGGGGTAGGTACAAACGCGGGAAAAACTTTGTGACACATTTATTTCTACGCGAGCGGAGACGCAGGCACAGATAGTTGTAAATAAAATAACTTAATGCGATCAATGTTGGGCGCGACTAATAGACACGGAGGTGCGACAGAAAAGCACAGTCGCTGACGCATTCCCCGCAATTACGATAATCGTTTCGACCTTAATTTGCACCGAAACATTCTGAATAACGTGGAATGTTTATGCGGAGCAATCTAAAACAAATCAACATTCTGAAGGTTTGCAAAGTTGTAAAAATCATTTGAATTTCTTTAAATACCAACTTTTATTGAATTTGAAATGCTTTAAATAGAGTAATCAATACTTTTTTACTTTAATCTTGTTTTGTCATTGATGTCATCGACATTTTTTAGTGCACACAATGTAAGGAATTGTATAGGTGTTTTATTTCATACTTTACATTAGATGAATTTTAATAGGGATCCCCATTGTTTCTTCAAATAAAGTATAGATTATGTTGATCGATAGCATTTGACTGATGAAAGAATTTCTAAAATCATAATATGATTCATTTTAAGCTTAACTTCTACATACAAACTGCTCGCAAACATCAGTCCTTATATTAGTATAGATCAATATTGAGAAAAATTGTTATCTTAGCTGGATGGGTGTGTGAGATAGCTGGTTCTATTTTTATGTTTTCCAGATAAGAAAAGTATTTTCATACTGCAATTTCTTTATCTGTGGCAAGCCTTATATTGCATTTGTGCAGTAAATAAACTAGATTAGATTGTTTCTGAAAAACATGGTTTATTTTTTTTATGTCCTTATTTTGAAACTACAATTGAATATAGAATCCAGAAAATATTTCCACTATATTTATTCATATGCAATATTACCTATAGTACTTAGAAATAGGAGACAAATGTGTAGTGTTTTGTTCAGTGTTTTCTGTATACCCCGCTAGGGCACTAGCATAATGGTATTATGCTAAACATATGTGCAGTAATTATGTATTTTAAGAATGATATGAGTAACAGAATATGCCAATGTAAAATATTATACAAATTCAATGTAAATTAGTTGATATCATTGCAATTACCAAACGCCTAACTATGATAGATTTCCTAGGGTTTTAAAATTCTTTAAAACAACTAATATGACTAATTTAAAGTTAATATATCCTACTGTCCTTAGCACAATGTTTATACCAAACTATGACTCAGTTTTAAGAAACCTTAGATTCAAAAATTTTATTTATCCTTACACAAATCAAAATAAAACTAAAATAATAACCCCAATCTATTTTCTCTACAACTAAATATTGTTAATATATTATTTTGTAAGCTGTAGCTCGCAAAATATGTGAGGAAAGAATTTTCACTCACCTCTGAATTGTGCTTCCCATTCTTTTACTGAATCCATTTCCATTGAGTTCAAATCACTCAGATCATCGTACTCCTTATCGGAGGATGTCACAGAGAATGTTGCAAGACCCCTGGATGCATCTTTCCCTCCAAACGCTGCATATGGACCCCCTGGAGAAGTAAATGTTATTTATTAGTCCATAAACTTGTATTAATGACTAAGAAAGACCAAAAGAAGCATTAATGGCCATTGATAAAGAATATTCAGTCTGATTTTGACTATGTAAATAAAATGGTTTTAGTATTGGGATTGTTGAATAATAATGGATTTTTTTCCTTATTGTAGGTGCTGTCTAGATAGTCAAATAGTCATTTATGTCGGTAGCAAGTTAGGTCAAACGGAAATCGCAAAAATTCAAGATTAAGATTATCTGCTAAATTAAACTGTTAAATTGCATTATAAATGTTTCATAAATTACAACTTGATTGGTAAAATAATTGAAATCAATATGGACGCAATGCGGTTACCTCGGACACCCACTAATGCGTTTTGCATATTAGAAACATCTAGTGACTCATAAAAATGTCCTATTTATAACACGTTGCACTCACCGGGTCCGTAAAAGCGTCGTCCTCGCGTCACGTCAAAGATCCAACCGTTTACTGCCACCAGAACCCGGCCGTCCGGCTGCGTGCCGTCATACTGCCGGAGTTCAGAAACGGTCATGTCCTTACGAATTTTGGGAAGTTCCGGAGTAGGCGGCTCCACGTGAACTTTAGCAAACTTGCTTTTGTATATCTTGAACACTAACACCGCTATGATCACAGTTAAAAGCAAATTCACGGGGCTGTAGATGATCTCATTCAAAATATTCGATGCAAAGCTCGAACTCTGTTCCTCCGGTGCCTTAGTTTCAGGCGTCGAAGCCATAATTACAACACGTTTGGAACTGACTATCCAAACAGTATACTAATCAAATGAAAACTTTGGGTTTTGTTTTTGTACAAGTTATACAAAACTATGGTCGTCTATCAACTAATCTTGTAAATGTAAATGTAATGTAGTATTGTACAAAATCAAGTCACTGACGTCAGCGTTTCGTTCGGCGCGCGATAGTTAATGCTGCCAGTTAAAATATTAAGTTCGGTTTCATGTTTATTAGAGTATATGAATGGCAACTTATCCGACATTTAACATTAATAAACTACAAATCTTGTTACATCAAGGGTTAAGGGTAAAAATTTGTACATAATTGTATACGGGTATAATTAAATCATACAATGTTTCTTAACTTAAATATTTTATGGACTTATATTAGGCTGAAAAACAAGTTCAAGATGATTACATTAGTAATTAGTAGATAAAAACTTTTAGACGTCATTAATCATTAATGACATAAATGACATATTTGTCACCTTATCAATTTTTTTTTTTCTTTTTCGCGATGGCTTCTCGGTCTTGTGACCATTTTGCCAATGACAAGTACCTTATCAATTTACATAGAGCAGATGGTATCGATGTTGACATAGATACCGTATTTCCGAACTTCTCATTCGATAATTAATAATTTGTTAGATGGTTATAAAATTAATTGAAACTACATTTAGTAGCATGAAACATTGAACGGCAGTATAATATTTTAAAACGTATCCCTGCCAAATTTTAAAGATTTAAAAAAATTATTTCATTTCCGATTCGATTTCTTCCACAATACAAATAAGATCGTCGATTAATGTCGTTTATCGTACTCGCAACAACTTTGAAATACAGTTTTGATTGATTCATCGTTGTAGTAAAATTGTCAAATATCAAAAATCAAGCTAAAGTGTTAGATTGCAGTCGTTAAAACTTGTTAAAAGTAAGAAAGAATTTATGTAATTCATGTGTATTACACATGATGTATTTTTTAATAATATGAAGCATTTTTAATTATTTTTATCCTACCAAGTGTGTCTAGTTTTGTATTTTAAACAGTATTTTCAAAACAATCGAAGCATTATGAGGGATCACCAGTCTGAATTGTGTTCAAGATATATAAAAATATTTATAGTCGTTGCTGCGTATTGGTAAGTTAACTTGCATTTGTTGATTTCAATTAAATATATATTCAGGCAAAACTTCTAAGATCATTACATAGAAAATCATGAAATTGATTACTGTTATCATGTTGTCCTCGATTAATGTGATGATTGAATGATAAAATCTAAGCTGTTACATTTCTTAAGCCATTCAATTTTAAATTATCATTGGCAGCTATTTGAAATGAAAACTTATGAATGTAAGATATAGTATATATTTTATGATTCTTCAATTTCCAGGATTGTTTCCATAACAACAGTATTTGTTAACAAAACTCTGTTGAGTAGTCAGACTGTGGCTCTGGAAGCACCATTGTTTATCACATGGTTCCAGTGTGTAGTCTCCTTTACAATATGCTTTATTCTAAGCAACAGTGGGGGTGTACCTGGCATGTTCAAATTCCCTAAAGGAACACCATGGAATTCCGAAGTTATTGCCAAGGTAATCAAATAGAAGGAATAGTTTGTGATCACTTTATCATATGAAGACATTAGTGAGCTTGCAAGCAACACTATTAGTCGCTATCAACTACTATGGATATTAGCTGGTAACACATCTAAAAATAGAAATGTTAGTAATTACTCTAGTTAATATGTGTGCAGATAGTATTAGTTATTATTTGTTGTATTTTAAATTGTTCTCAGAAACATGAAAACTATTTTAATGGTCGGTTTGTAGACATATCCAATAACATTTGACTAGTGATGTGGATGGTAACTAATTGAAAGATCTTTATCACTCTAATCATCAAATAGGATCATAAAACAAAAAATATGTTTGTTTAGTGTTAGTTTTGTAATTTCATATCTACAAAACCGTTACTAGTAGATAACGCTAGTATTGCTAATTGTAGCAGGAAATGAGTATATATCATACAAGCCTAATCTGTGCCGACACACACTAAGCTGATATGACACAGGGACACATACTCATACATACATTATTATCGCATTATTTCCCACAAAACAGGTAGACAAAAACAGTTGTTATTTCTGTAATAATTAACTTTGCAAATGTACTTACATCATTTCAATATAGTACATAGATTATTTTATTATTGCTTATTAATGTGAATGGATGTACGACAATTTTTTATGTCAACGACAAAGTTTTAGTAATTTTAATATTTTCCAGGTCATACCACTTTCGATTGTGTTCACATTGATGATAGCGACTAACAATTTATGTCTCAAATATGTCGGAGTGCCATTTTATTATATAGGCAGGTCGCTAACAACGGTGTTTAATGTTATATTCAGCTGGGTACTGTTAAGGCAGATGACTTCCTTAAGGTGCATAATGTGTTGCGCTTTCATCGTGTTTGGGTTTTATTTAGGAGTGGATCAAGAACAGTTATTAGGTAATTGTGTTTTAAAACACTTTTAGTAATAAGGTCATTAAGCTATGACTGACTAGTTTATATTTATTAGAATTGTCCTTATATGTATATGTGTGAATTGGATAAATTGTGGCCGAACATTTCAATGTCCTTATTTTTTACCATCACTTTGCATTTGATTATGATTTCTTTGCGTAGAAAGTGGCTATTCTCACAATATCCTATAAAGTGACAGTTTGTCACTTTAATAGCAAATTACATTTATATTCACAAAAAAGTTGATACAGATTTATAAGAAAATTATGAGCAAAATGGTATCCTTTTTTTATTATTGCAGGTTCATTTTCATTGAAAGGAACAGTGTACGGAGTGATAGGTTCCCTGATGTTATCACTGTACTCAATTTTCACTAAAAAAATTCTTCCATTCGTGAACCAGGAGGTCTGGTTACTATCGTACTACAATAACGCTTATTCGATCATACTATTTTTGCCATTAATCCTTCTGAATGGGGAACTTGAAGTTCTGTTAAATTACAGTAATTTTGACAGCACACATTTCTGGACTCAGATGGTCCTTGGAGGAGTATGTGGATTCGCAATTGGATATTTCACATCTTTACAAATTCAGGTATTTTGTAATGTAATGTTATTGTTGACATTCAAACATATGCACCTTAGCAATAAACATTCTTGAAATACATATTATTTGATTTCATCAGCTTTTGTCGTCAGCTGAACATAGGACTCTTAGTCGATATAATTTGACAATTGATTAAAATGATAAAAAGTTGCTCCCTAATGAACTTGAACAATGTAAATTAGAAGTCATTAGTTGCTTTTGTGGTGTTTTGTCAAAACATTGTTAACATGATTAATCAATCATCATGTTTTACATTACAATTACATTCATTAACAAATTACTATTGGATAAATAAATGTATGTTGTAAACGATAACAATTGAATTCTAATGGGATTGATTAAATTAAAAACTGCCTCTTGATGAATAACTACCGGTTTTTTGTGTCTAACATGTAATTGTAAAATCATGGGTGACAATATGTGTATATTCAGATCTTTATATACGCATGTTTATAGATAGTCAGGTCATCATAGCACAATCAGGCCTATTTAGTGACCTTTAAATTGTTTACTTTTCAGGTAACATCACCACTAACACACAACATATCCGGCACTGCCAAGGCCTGTACCCAGACCGTAATAGCCACACAGTGGTACAACGAGTCAAAAAATATGCTCTGGTGGTCGTCTAATATTATAGTGCTCACAAGCAGTGCGCTCTATGCGCGATTTAAGCAGCTAGAAATGGAAGAGAATGCGCAGCGACCTCTGCCGGAAGAGAAGAAAAGTTTAGTATGACACTATTTGTGAGATTGTTTGATTTACATGTATGTACCAGTACGAAGTGCTTCTATTTGACGTTTAATAGTTGTTATTCTACAATGACAGTGCAATATAATACAATATAAATATTGTTAGCCTTTAATAGTTAATTGTTAGGGTATGTATGTACATGATGTTAACATAGTTTCGTTAATTTTGTGACATTTAGTTATATAAGTCAATTGTAGCATGAAAAGCATTTAATATTGTTTCTTCATGAAGTATTGGCCCATATGTAATGTAGTACCATTTTAAGGATTATTATAATAAGTAATGTAGATTATAATATTTACCTTTATAGGCCATTCTGCTCGGTATTTCTAGATATTTTCCTTGCAATAATTGTTTGCAACAGAGTGGTTAAAACTGTATAGTTTTTGTGGTTATTATGGCCAAATATGCCTTGATATTTAATATCACTATTACAAATAATATTGACCTTTACTATATGTTTGCATAATATTTTATTTTTCTCTTATGAAATAAAATTGGAAACCAAAGACAACTAAATTATATGCTTAAAATAATATTATGCGTTATGATTGTTTATACAAAGTATATGTCTAGTTTTTTTTAAACCTGTGTCCACAGCGGAACAGATTTCGCGTGTTGAAACACGCGCGATGTGTGACGGCCGCATCGACTGCGCGTGATAAAATACGTCCGCACTTTTTAGAATAAAATACGTCCGGTCGACTTAAAATTTCGACCGCGCATAATAAAATACGTCCACACGTTCGGTTTAGTACAGAGTTATTGAAACCTTTAGCGTATAAAGTGTATAATTTCAGACTATTCTACCTATTTGTATATCTAACTAGCGCGAGGTAAACGGTAGTAAGCTGTATATGAAAGTGCAACATGTTTTAATAGTGACTACGTGAAATATGCACTGCTCTATGTATAAGACTATGCTTAGGTTACCGTAATAGTTAAAGTAATGATTTTTGCTTAGTTTGATCTTACATTTTAAATTACTTCTACATAATAGCTATGAGATTAATGTCAAATGATTAATAGTTTACAAAGGAATAAATCCATAGACAATTTCTTTTTATGTACATAATGTAACTATGCGGTGCGCTCTACGTGCGATCTAAGCAATGTGGACAATCTACTCTTTATATGTGTGTAATGTGAATCCAAAAAGACATTATTCGATTCATCAGAATCATACATGTGATCGTATAATTCGATGCCATACACCCTATTCCAGTTCCTTTTGTACGAGGTGTTATTAAAGTATATCCATTCGGTGTACCTGTACTTGTTTGTTCGTATACTGTAACCCATTATTTTTATGTCCCTAAGCGGCGGTTTGTCAGTGTCCACCCAAGGACTAATACCGGGTCGCGGGTACTGGCTGAACGCGTACGGATCGACATTGTAATGTGCTTTGAGGTTTTCTCGCATCAGCGGCACCAGACTCTTGCCTTCGAAGCACAAAATCGATTTGTCGTCGAGTTTACATTTAGGTATGTCCCGCTTTGTGCCGACCAATTCGACCAGCGTCGGAAAGATGTCGACCAACTCCACGGGTGTGTCGACAGCTTTATGCCGCACTCCGGGTATGCTGAATATCAATGGAACTCTAAGTGCCGCGTCGAAGTTACTGTATTTCGCCCACAATCCATTCTCACCCAACGACCACCCTGTAAAGGTATAGGCTTGAAGTAGATAATTATGAACGGTTAGTGTCAATTCGCATTCAATTGTTATATTCATTATAAGGTAGATACACTGCGTAGGTACTTCGGCTTTCTGCGCCCTTTAATCTACAGGAGACCGGGAGAAACAAGCCCGGCGAAAAAAAACCCAGTGATCTTTTAAATAACAAAAAATTTAATAAAACTAATGCTGCAGTGTGAATTTAATCCGATATAACTACGCTTAGGAGAAAAGAAGAAAGCCTGCCGGCATGTCTTTATATTTTAGTGTTATTCTATATCTAATCCTTCAATCGGTTTGGAGCGTAGTAAAAAGATAGCTAGTAAAAGTAAAAAGATACACATACAAAATTCTTACCATGATCACTTGTTAGTACCACAATCGTTTTTTCCCTGTCGACGTGTGCAAGCAATTCTCCTATAAGATCATCAATGTACAACGCTGCGGCGTAATAACTCTGTCGTAACTTGAGCGTCCATTTCTTAGGCATCGTTCCCATTGGGAAGGGAATCCGCAGGCGTTGAATGTCATCTCTGTTTCGGACATCCGTCCAAGGATGCCACGCCACTAATGGCATTTTTTTAGGCATGTTTGGGAACGCTGGCGGACGTACAGTCGAAATAGGTACGTTTTCTGAAAAATATGGTATGTATTAATCGAAAGAACATAATCGGTTACCAATTAAACGATGCGACATATATAATACAGTTTTACGCAATACAAATTAAAGTAAACACCAACTTGATAAGATATTAGGCACTCATTATAACGAAAGTTATACTTACCGAGATACCTTTTGGGAAATTTAAATGGGATGTGTGGCTTGTGAAATCCAACGGCAAGGAAAAATGGTTTTGTTTTATTCACCTCTTTCAATATTCTAATACCTTCATTTAAAATTTCTAGATCGGGTAGAGTATGGCAGGGTTGTTCGTCCACCGCCACTGGACAAACAAGGTTCTTTTTTAGTTTTTTAGTCTTTGGATCTGTACAGACGGCGGCGTTCTTATACTTTTCACTAGGAGCATGATATGGAGGTGTTGACCAACTGTAGGGGTAATCGTCGTGATTGGAGCAATGGCCCGGATGAAACACTTTCCCCACTGAATATGTATTATACCCATGCTCTTTCAGCAGTTGCGGTAGAGTTGTAAAGTTACCTATGTCTTTTCGCCAGTAACTGTAGCTATCGTATAAATGCAAGCTGTCCGGTCTTCGCCCAGTCAAAATGGAATTTCGACTTGGAGCACATAACGCTTGCTAAAATTATATAAGCAATGATTATAACCCGATATTGTTATGTACTATTAAAATGATTTTAATAAATTGAATACCTGTGCAAAAGCATATTTAAAGTTAATGCTTTTTTCCGCAATTTTTCGAATGTTCGGTAAATGAACAATTTCGTCCGCTAGATGTCGTAAGTCGTCAACAAATATGGCAAGTACATTGTATTTAGTATTCTTAACATATTGACAGTTGGTTTCAAGGGTACAAAGAAATAGGATGCTCAAAAACAGGTGATATTCTATAAATTTCATATACATTATCAATTCAAGCACTATTGCATCGCAAACACAGCATGACAAACACCATAGAATGATTATACATAGAGTAGGGGTGCACTAGGCAGGTCTGCGAGTGCGAGTGTCCAACAAATAATAAAGGAGAGAAAATGAGAGATTTATGCTTGTCTTCGTCAAATCACACATAAAAAAGAGACCGATAAATAGCTTTATTTGCTTACTTTTTTTTCGATGGACACATTTTAGGCTGGCTCCTCTAATCTAGTATAATATCTCTATGCAAATACATATATCATTAAAATACAGATTATACAACGTGGAGGTTTAATAATTATTTTATAATAATTATTTTGATAATAGCAGTTATTTTTATATTACTAATTCTTATGAGTTACAGTGATTTTGTTTTTGTAATTCTCAAATAATTTTTACTTTATTTTTAACTCTGGTAACATCATTTATACTGACAATTCGTGTTTGTGTGTGTTTTTTATATACAAGCTCACTGGAGTTACTAGCACACATTGATATTTTCTTTTATGTAGTAACATTTATATATTTCGTTTTCTGTCTCATCTCACACAAACACTTTACACAACCAAGTGATTGTCAGACCATTGTCATACAAAACATCTGTTGTATGTTGTTGTTTTATATTTTTTAATTCTAATTTAATTCCCGATTTATTTATTTAAAATTGTTAAAGTAATTTAATGAGGTCAAGTGTTCGAGTGAGTGAGTGCTGTTGTTTTTTTAGTTATTATTGTGACGTCATTGTTTTCGACTGCCAATAAAACGACGCAATTACTTATATTATTTCAAAAATGGAATTAAAATGAGAATAGATTTCGTAAGTAAGGTGAGTCTATTGACTTTTTTATATGTATGTGGCTGTAGTGCGAAGGTATTGATCGTTTCGGGGAACGGTTGTAGTCTTCTAGTTGCATCGATTTCCTTTGTCCTCGGTCCCTTCGGCTGAGCACAACAAATATAATAATAGTCACCCGCACTACACCTACGTATTATAAATGCACTACCAGCTGTTTCGCGATGACGCCTATTCCGCGATCGAATCCAAACTAAATGTTGATTAGGTGTGAGTGCTTTTTGTTTATTTTTGCAATTATGTAATCAATAACAATAGCTCATGTTTTTTTTGGAATTATATAACGCTCAGAGTACAATGAATATTACAGTTTTAAATCCAATTGTCAAATTCAAATTCAAATCAAATTTTTTTCTTTTTGAGATAACTATTAATTGCTTATATCATTTTTTCATTATGTTTTCGAATAATATAGGTATTAAAAAAATTTAAGATGTGAGTAATTTCCATAGTTTTCTCTAAATTCTTATAAAATCATAACTCAAATGAGTTAGTTATTTTATGAACAAAAGTGGAATGTATCATTTATAATTCATGTACTAGAATTTTCCAGAAGATTCAAGGTTTTCAGCAAGATTCAGTAAACCATGAACAGATTTGATTTATAGTTTCCTGTTTGTTGATGATGAACTGTAAACATGTTGATAAACAACACATATCACTTGTTGATAACAATGATTTGTTCAAGAATTTTTTTTAATAACAATAAATATTTTAATAAAAAGCAGAAAGTTTTACAATAGTGTACTTAATTAATAATAGTCTGTAAGATCTTGTGATTTGTTAGTATCTATGATTTGTGTTAAAACTAAAAAACAGACAATACATTTAATGAACATACTTTATTAACCTTGCAAAATATGTACAGTATAAAAAAATTGGATTAACATTTCCATATTCAAATCAGCACATTCTCTATGTTCGAGACCCTTCTGTGAGGATATTAAAAACAATTATTACGCTGAAGTATATAAGGAATTCTATTTAATGGCTGGGGAAACCTAAAACTCTTTCATGTTGCCATGCTCTGAAATGCTACAAAGGCTACTCAATTATAATTCAAGATAAACTGAAATATATAATTTTTTGAGTCTTTTAGATAAGAAGTGTATAAAATTCAGATTAAAGTGTTGTAAAAGGACAACATGAGAAGCAACCCTGAGACATAATAATGTCAATCACTAAACTTGTTGGGTAGTTGTGTCCAAACGGGCAATCTAACAAAGTATTTCTAAGTAAATATAAAGACTGGCCTCGTGGTCGAGTGGTTAGAGACCCTGACTACAAAACCGGAGGTCGTGGGTTCGATTCCCACCCAGGA
>DWGJ01004180.1:0-12075 GCA_018246895.1 Aspitha aspitha aspitha | reverse complement strand
TACATATATACATATGATATAGTACTTATATAATATTTTTATTACGCCCAGACACAGCACAAACAAATGTGCTCATCACACAAATGTTTATCCTGGGTGGGTATCGAACGAACGACCTCCGGTTTTGCAGTCAGGGTCTCTGACCACTCGACCACGAGACCCGTCGTTTAATCCCGATGAGTTAAAGAATAAAACAACTTAAAACGATAATCATTTATTGAATCCTATTTTGTATCTTACCTTACTTAAACTTACCTTTGCTATCGGCATTTTTTTTTAATTACAAATAGTTAGCATTTGGCCAATATCTCGCTTGATGATAAGCGATGATGTAGCCTAAGGTGTAGCATACTCGCCTAGTAGATGCCTATTCACTCTGATAGGGTTCAAGGTAATAAAAACTTTACATAGTCGTTATCTAACAGGAAACGGAAATACTGGCAACGTAGTAGGCAACCCCAGCGGCAGTGTTTCTGTGTTTCAGCTACCAGAAGGCCACTACAACATTCTCGTGACACCACTACACACGGAAGTCGATATACGGATAGACGGCTTTCTACAAACATTTTGACTGGCCGACCTCAAAGAGGAGAAATGTCGTGTCGCAAGGTAATTAAGAGCGGGCCCGCTATTGAGATGTGAGCTATTGACTATGGTATATGAGGATTGATTTTCGTTATAAAAACATACCAACAACATCTTCTTACGCGCTTTCTTCAACTCTGAATGCAGTCCGATATGGAGATTTAGATTGTAATCGTATATTCTCGTCACGTAAGGAAAAAGCGTTATTCCCTGTCCATACGACTTTCTCTGTTGATGTACGCGAGCATAACGGTTATTCCTTACGTGACGATTCCTGTCATTCAACTCCCAAAAATGTATTAAGAATGATTTATTAATATTTAACCGGTTAGCATCAAATGCATAATTACAACTGTATAGTGTGCAGTGATAGAAAACTTCTATGTCGAACGCAGTCCCGAGATATGAGTCTTAAGATCATGATTTCTGATATTCTGATCATTGAAAACTAAGCTTGTCATAAAACAATTTGTGTTATACAACATATCGCTATTGCTATTTTCTTCTCTCTCTCCTCTTTACCTCCAAATGTTACTGCTCGGTGCGCCCGTCACCACCAAATCGGGTCATAGCCTCCATTGAGATCGAATTGCCGAATTCGCTTATATAATATCGCGTGTCACGCTATCTGTACGTACATAGGTGCAAGTGATCGTACACGTATGTAATTAAGAGCGATCTTGCTAAATTACATTCCGTTCTAGCAGGCGCAGTCGGGCGCGACGCCAGTCGTGGGAACCTTGCGAGTACATTGCATGTTGCAACAGTGTTATAAATAAACTGCAAGCACGTGTCTAGCTGGAAAAATCACGGCTACAGTCCTAAAACAAAGATTCTAGAAGGTTCTAGAAAGTTCTAAAGAGTTCCAGAAGGATAGATGTTATTGCAGTTCTGATGCCCTTTGTACTAAAAGCATCTCAGGATCTTCTATACGGCAATATGATTCAATGATGTTGGATTTTTCACTGGCAACTAACAGTTTAAATCAAACTTGTTAAAACATATAAAGCACTTTTACAATTATAATATCCTACCAAGTATAAATAAGGACTTTGCCATATGTCGCGCGGTTTAAATCACAGTAATTATCCACGATGAACCTGATTCAGGTCAAGGTGCTTATCGACCTGCAAATATCGGGGTCTCATAAGTTTACTTGTGGCGAACCGAGACGAGTTTCTGTTTTTTGTAATTTATCTTATACCTTTAACCTTGTTGTACGCGAATGTACTCGTACAATCCTTTGAAGGCTCGTATGTGGTTTAGTTCTTATCAATCCGTCACTTTAATTCTACAGCTGGTACGTGTTGATGTGACGAAAACTCGTGCTCCAAAACAATTAAAATGTATCATTACCCTCAATGTAAAGACATGAAACGTTCCAAATTAATCACAATACGTCAGTTTTATTTAAGTTACACTTTAATGTATTTACCACCTTATTTTTATCTACGTAAAGTCGGTAGTCCATTGTTTACATAACATTGCGAATCTATTCGTAGTGCTCGGCGTCTTGAATGAGGCGTGACTGCGAGATATTCGCAAGGGCCTACTTTGACCACTTTTCACCGGTTCCGTGCCGCGAGGTGGAATTCACTTTCACCGACGCACCCAACCGCTTTTGCTCGTTGGTTTGTTTGATTCATCTTTATTTTATGTCCACCTGTTTTTGAAGGTCATTGACCTGTACCAAAGGCAAATAGAAATTGACAATTTGCTTTTCTTTATTTAATCTGCTGACCATCTTGTTTTTAATTGTCAAAATAGCATATTAATATCTTAATTTGATCACGAATTTTATGTTTTTGGATTGGCCTGATTTTATTTTATCTATAGCGACGCAAATATAAAATTGGATTTATTCATGATAATAACTTTTCAATCGGCCTTGCATTCGTGCAAGGCGATATAATTGAAGTTATGTAATAACAGTTAGGTTATTGCAATCGAAATCTATATAGCTGTCAATAACGTCAAGTTACGTGTCCATACACTGACACTTCAAACTATTTTTTTTTTCGATACAAGTCTTTGTTAACTATCTATTCAGCCAGAAACAATTAAGGATATTTTTGTTTATAATTCTAAGTGAAAAAGCTGAAATTTTAGTCAATAAACGTGGAGATTTTTAAATGGTTAAAAGGAATGCAACTTGATAGTTTTTCCATTATTGATAGCCCTTTCTGTGCTTTGGAAACCCTCTTAACCTAAAGTTATTTAATACTCTAGATGACTCTAGTAGACTCTATAAATATCTCCATTAATTTGAGTAGGCACAACATCGTAGATCCAAATTTTCTAAGTTGCGTTCAGAGAAGACTAGCCCAGCTGTTTGATAAATACATGTACAAATATTTTCATTTGATATATGCTTTCAAATTGAGTTATTATTGAAGAATTCAGAGCAAAAACAATATCAGTGAAAGAAACTGCTGTTAAAAAAGATGTTCTAATTACACAATGAAATAAGGAAAGCCGCGTACAAACGGTTGCGCGCGTTTTTCAGGCCAGTGTCCGACATTGCATTTTGCGGTGTTTCCTTAAATAGATTTTTTAAACTTCTACGTAATCGAGCGTTACAATACTGTGATATAATGTTTATGAGTACAGTTTGAGATTTTTTTCTCTTGAACGCAGTTCTAGTGAATGTTCTGAGCGTTTTTTAGTTTGAAGCGGGTTCTGTTTCATTTCAAGTCGTGGGAAATGCATGACTGTAGGTTATTTACTGTGTTTTACGAATATCAAAATGACATGTTGAGTGCCATGTTAAGTGGTAACTGAGACCTGTTGACATTGACGGCAAACCTCAAATCATATCTTTAAACCGGATGACAAAAAACTGCGAAAAACAGTTAACTACTGAATGTACTTGTAGTTTCGCATTCTTAGACGAAAAGTTTCACCACATTTCTTAAATTACTTTCAATTGTTATGCTAACATTAATTAAGCCAGTTACATCGAAGAAATCAAATTAAGGCGTTGATCATAATTAAAGAAATGAAATCAATGCTAACGATAAAATTATAGCTGCGAAAATCTTATATACAGAAGATGCATAGTACGAGTAAATAGTAATTGTTACGAATTATGAAAATGGTAAAAATAGAAAAAAATCTGTTTGTTCATAAAGAAAAACCTTATAAATCTAACTGTACGAAATTTGGTGTGGACATACCTTAATGTGTAGTTGAAGATATTTGATACTTTTAGCGGTAGGGAAATGTTTCATTTCCACGGCAGTGCAAGTGAAGCGGCGTGTGACAACTAGTGGTAAATAATTTAGCATTCTCGCTTAGTTACACTTAACCTTAGCGAAAACTCGTTGACCAGTTAATTGTTCCGGTTTTAACTTGAATCGTTACTTACGAGTACATACTGCTGGTAATTATTTCTAATGTATGTCGAATCGGTAAAAATATAAATGGGTTCCGTTTCTCCTTGATTTCATCTCACTTTCTTTATCTTTATCTTTGTATGATTATCAATCGTTTGCATTGTCTCATTCATTACAGATTCTTACTAACGCATAGAGATAAAAAGTATTTATAACTGTAGCTTAATTCGTTAATATTTCTGTTTAACATATCTTTCGTTTACAGATCTATTTTTCACTACAATAGCACAATTTTATCGAAATAACTGGGTTACCTCGTACGGTACTAAGAAATTAATTACTAAACGCAAGTCTAGAAATATGAGGAACCCTAAAAATATGAGCTCCCAATATGCCTATCACGACAATTAGCTGGTATGTAGTAAGATCGTTCTAATAAACTATTTGTTACTTGCTACTTAGAAATTAGTTGCTACACTAATACTTTCGTATTTTTATTAGTGATTTTGTAATTCCTTTAGGTTAGTTTTCCTTTCATAATACAATACTAGACAGGTGAAAAAACATACACATATATAATTTTAACCACAACCAACAACTACATATGCAATTAGGATCAATATAGACTTAACTAGCTACTCAGTTTTATATTTTATGTTCTTAATAGTACTTAGTTTTACATGACAAAAATCGATTGTTGAAGATATTTTTCAACAATCTATAAACAAAATATATTATGGTCTTAAATATATGATGTTTTTACCGCTCCACGTGCTTCTTACCTTTCGCCTGCTTTAAATTATTTTTAATAAAACACTTATAAAGCGAAAACCCTGTTACCTAGTGAATTATTTATAACTTGTTCATTAAAGTAGTTCCTATTTTTTCGACGTAACCTCGTCTACCGTGCAAAAACACTATTACAGTAATGATTTATTATCCGTTTCTTTCGTTACTACGAGTCCAATTGTAAATTATTGGTTAATATGATTAAAAAAATTAGAAGTAAAATAACTACCTATTATAGTTAAAGAAAAACTTTAAAAAGATCCCTTATTATAATTATTAACAAGCAAGACAATACGTGATATTATTAACGGCTTATTTGAAAATGAACTTTACTGTTACACGAATAAGGGTTAATTTATAACCATTTATATCTGACTTACGTCGTATTTATTTGTTCCAGGTAAATCCGTTCACCAATGCTCCGAGGCAGTTGACATTTCAAACAAGATATTTGGTATCTGTGTAGTATGTATGTACGTAGTTTTTTAAACTGCCAGTCACTGCGTAAATATATATATATCTTTATGTTATAAATGTCGCAAGTAGAATCGCAGGTCATTCGATGTTAAGAGGTCGGGGAAATTTAACGATTTTTGTATTTAATTTTAATGTAACACATACTAGATCGGTCAAAGAGTAGCCAGTTAAAAGCCTCGTAATAATTTACATACCACATTTGTATATGGTGAACAGAACTTTGTGAATAGTGTTGCCTAATAGAACTACACCGGTGGACATCAACAAAGCTTAAATAAAGGTTTCGGCTACCTCGAATTTCGCAATATTAATAATAATTAATGTTTGTCTCAGAAAAAGTAATGTATTGTAATATTTATGCTATAAACTCGGTATTGTAGGAATAAATTGTGAAAATGAATATCGTACAAGGTTTTAAACATGTCGTTCTGATATTTATCTCTGCATTAAAAGATAATAATGATTTTATTCCTGTATACAATTTATAATATTCCATTTTCGAAATATTTTTATATTACTTATTAAAAATCGATATATCTATAACAGCAGCCAATTATGACCCTACGTAAGCCCCGCAAGTGTAATAAATAATGGTTTACATTATAATTAAACTTATCGGTGCCGACTTTGGTTTTGGTAAATTTGGCAGAACGGGCCACGTTACCTTGCTCCATCTGGCATTGGAAAAAAATTAACTATGGCACGGCACGGCCGATTACTTTCACAGCGGAGAAAGCGATTTCGTCATTATTTACCTCGTCACTCGTCATTCATCATTAATGGCTGTGTAGGGTCGTTATCACTTGTTTCCGATGTGTTCTCGCTCGCACCTGTCAAAGTGACTTTCCGTCAAAAAAGACAGACGTGTATGACAGTTCTGACACATTTATTATTAGTTATGTTAATGTTAATTTTATTCAACTAGCGCCATTTTGATTTATTTTCGTTATATGAATTATAATAAAAAATAATAAACAATAAACTATTAGTTAGTAATAAATAATTATTATTAAATAATAATTCAAAATAAAAATCCTATAACCTTTCTTCGTAGCAAAAATCTGTATTTATCTACTGTGTATCTGATGGCCTTTGAGCTTAAATCATCATCAGTAGCTGATAGAATTAAAATTCTTTGTATAAACCTTACATAAAATTGATATATATGTAGTTAATTAAGAAGCTTATATCTTTCTATGAGTGACAATATATGATGTACGTGATTCATAATCCTTTATGAAATCGTCACTACAATGAAATATTTCTTCGGGAAACTTATAAACCTCTTGATGTATACCTCTTTAATCTGTACAACTCATTTATTGTATTTTAACACCTGCGATGTAAATAAATACATTAATTCGGTTGTAAATATTTAATAACTAAATTGTTATAACCAAAGTAAAGTCCGGTTCGTTGTTGACGGGTTTGCTAATTTCATACGCCCTTCGCTGTTCAATCGAAACAAGTTGATTGGAGGAATTAATGCAAAATTAAAATTACCATCGATTACTGCGATGGATAAAACAATTATATCACCCAGAAATAACACATTACGTAGGTACTTGTATATATGTATGCCATTATAAATCAGCTTTGATTTGGTCAATACGATTTTGATGAATATAGGAGAGGCGAATAATGTTTGTCGCAATCGCAGCCGATGTAAATCAATTGAAGAAAAGGGCGTGTTAGTTCCAAATTCTTCTCTATTCTACTCTGTAATTAAATGGTCCGAATCGAAAAGATTACTTACTTAAAGATATGACTTCGTTTTGGACTCATTTGCGCCTTATATACCTAAAATATGCACTCCGATGAGACGTTGTGCGTCGCCTTTTATTAGTCGTATTTAGACAAGGGTAGCTATAATTTCCCCATTAGCGTTTATACAAATGTAAAAGTAGGCCATTCAGCCAGTTTTAATAACTGGCTTTTATATTATATTGTTCACGGCCATTTCGCAACTTGTTTTCGAACTTATCTACGTGATAAAATTCTGAGCTGGACGTCATTTGTATAATGTATCGCTTGATACCACTTTATAAACCCTCTATTTATACGGTATTAAGGTTGAAAATTGTTTGAATAACACGGTCTATAATCACAAACACATTTGCATTGCTATGTCCATTTATATAGCTCACGGAATTAGGTTAATTAGTCAAACTTCTTTCATTAGACGCTTAGACAACCGTAGAAAACCGTAAAGGCATCGCTGCATATATTTTTCCGTTTTTTAAGATTAACGGTTTATTAAAGTTTTAAGATGTATTACTGGGTATAACGGTTACGGAAAACATTGCGTAAAAACTACGACTATAGAATTTATTATGTTCTTTAATACACTCTAGTAAACTCTTGTAACATAAACTGGCCAGCGTGGGACATTATACCTTTTAAATTTTTCAATTCTCCAGGACTGCGTGCTAGGATTTTAATCCAGACCCCCAAGAGTGGGAGGCTGAATTTCAAACTGCATAAAAAACGTAGGTACATTATTTCACCATCGCAACACAAATTAATGTTAGTTATCTATTTCCTGGTCGAATGTTGTAAGCGATTACGCGACTTTCGGTCGCGAATTAGGGTGCGTTTCCACCAGGAATGTGCGAGGATGCGTAGCAAGGAATGTGTTTGTTAAGAATCAATAGGAGAGAAACCTCGCTCCGCTAAGCGAGCGTACTAAGCCAGGCCTGGTAAATGAAGGCAGCCAGTACTTCTGTGATTTTTATTTCTTATCAGACTATAAAGTATTATGTCAATTAGAAATAATCTATTGATTAGATAATTTTCGCTATCCGTTCCGTAGTTCTGGAGATTACCCTTACAAATTAACAAACTTTATCTCTTTACAATCCTAGTATAGATCATGTTGACTTTGAAAACGGTGATTATAATTGTCTACACAATGCAATTTAGAAATAGCGTTAAAATAAAAGCGAATCGCCAGCGTCAGTGACGCGTGTCGGAAGAATGTTTGCAGTCTAATTCCGTGGGACAGCAAGCCCATTGTCAATTGATTTCATGTTTTTCTTGACCCAATGGCCTTTTAGCGATTTGCGTTTGTATATTAATAGAAGAAGATATCTTGATATCTACATACATAGAACTGTAAATGTATTTAAAAAGACTGCTAACTACAGTTTGGCTAGCCTTTATTTTAAGGACATAAAATTATTAATTAAGGTACATAACATACTCTTAGATCAGTCGTATTAGACGTATTAGATATAGAACTAGAACTAGGACGACCGTATGAAAGTATTCTGTTCGACGCGATTTGTAGTAAACAAATGATAATATCTATAATGCAAGCGAAATGGCGGCATCGAATACAGAACTTTAGAAAGTAGCGTGCTTTGGATGCAGTCAATTGCAGCGATGCATTTGGAGCTATTCAACTCGCTTTCCGATCCTGAATGGATCTCACCGTTTTCTTTATATGATTGATGTGTTATTATATCTACTTATTTGTAATGTAGGTGACTTGCTGAGGACTTTATTTAAAAGCTATTATTTTGATATTGCAAACAGGACTTTAGTTTATATGTAGGTATAGATAGATGCTCATGTTCATTGCGTGTGCTCAAATTGTTTAGGGTTGGTAGGTAGAATTGTGTTTAGGGTTGTTGATACATGCAATAACATATTGATATTAAGCATAAAATAAATATCGAATGTTGTTCGTGAACCATTGTTTGCATTATGTCCCCAGTTTAGAGATTGCAGTGACAAGAGAATATGGTTCCGTTTCTACAAGACAAACGACAATTTAATCGAACTGGTTCAGTTCGAACCATCCGTCAGTCTTGTCAGCTTGTGTAACTGCTTTCTTTCTGCCACTTTCCATCTATTGGCAGCTAGTTTAGAAGTAATGAAATATATCGCTTAATAGGCGACCATGTTGGCGTATTACAACGGACTATACATTTGTGTAATAGGATTATATAACATTTAGTTTTCACGCGTTTAGAAGTATTTAACTAGACATTATTCGACTTTTCTCAGCAAATTAATGGTCTAGAATGTGATGCAAATGCTCTCAAAAGCAAAGTAATAATGGTCTAGAATGTAGTGCAGAAGCTCCAAAAGCCAAAGTAAATGACAATCTGGTAATTAGCGCAGTCTTCTAAAGTTTGTTTTTATGATAAATAAATTCTTTAAACCTAAACCTAAAGTCAAAGTAACCAATGGTCTAGAATATAGTGAAGAAGCTTCTAAAGTAAGTAAATGTTTATGTAACTGTGATGTAAAAGCTTCCACAGGCAAAATAACAAATGGCTTACAATGTGTTGGAAAATCTTCCACAGCCACAGTACACGATGGTCTAAAATGTAGTGCAAGAGGTCCCATTTCTGTAATTACTATGTAATTATAATTATAAATAACCAGTGACAACGTTGCGTGGGAATTGTGTCGGTGAGATTATTTCTTCCGCACTTAGATACGGTAGAGTGTAAGCATGCTGCAACCTAGTAAACTTATATAACACCAGCGGTCTTCAGTACTAATAGCCTGATGATTTAGGCTGTAAGTTCTTCTCCTGTAGATATGCAAACCAAATCCGGGATGTCATCTCTGATTTTATAAAAGGTTCGTTTTTAAGATTCGGTTGCTATAACGGTTATGTGATGCATACAAAGTTTGCCACTATTTGTTATGGTTATTTCCATTAACTTTGCAAATCATTTAATATTGCTTTTAGCAATTTTTTATTGCATTAATTTATGACTACTTATTCTTTAAATTATGACACGAAACTGCAAACCTTCAGATATGTAGCTCTGGAAAGAGCATCTATCAACGACTTTAGACACTAATACGTATCAATTCATCATATTTTGTCAACATTTCTTACCGAAATGCAGCACTGAAACCTTCGTGATACACAAGTACCCTTGCAGCGTTGGACTTACGATCACGTTTATTGCGAGTGGCGTCCCGTAGTGAGCGTTAATAAGGTTACACGCCAAAATTGCGAAAGGTACTTTGACACTTCGCCGCTGAGGTAATATTTTATTAGGTAACATTGCTTTTGCAAAGTATGGAGTTATGAAGAATGGTTATAATACAATAATTGTGTTGACTTGAGGTTATTGAACTTTGTCATATTGGTGTCGATATTCGTCATCGATACAGTGCATCTTCATTCTGTTTATACGAGTACATACGTATATTGTCGAGGTAAGGCGGTTAGGTATCCATGACTAGTGTGGTAGTCTGGGCATAGTGTGTCGATATCCGAACATTATTGAAGGTGCTATTAAAATAAGAAATAGGCAAACATATCTAAAAAAGTTAGAAGAATTTGCATTAATTCATATTTTGCTTTTTATGACGTACTAAGAAATATAATGAGATCAGAATTAGAAAGATGGGATTGCTAACGAGAAAAATGGAGTAATTTACATTCTTATATTTTTTACCGTATTTACTTATTTATAACTTATCGTTGATAGCATAGAGCATAGACATAGCATACATAGAGTTGATAATTGATAACATTAAATGCAATGAAATTTTTTGCGGCACTTCTACATACTTATAACAATCATGAATCTTTATCACTTCCACTGGTAACGGATCACCTTTCGCCTCTCTTCTGAGGAATTGCGGGCATACTTCGCCAGTCTACACCAGTGCGGTTCGGTGGAGGAAATAATTATGAGAAGCATTCAAATACCGAAGAGTATTACGCAATATCCAGCAATTATCAGTCGTAAATCAACAATGTGGTTACTAAGTGTGTAATGTTTATTTATCAGTTCGCTCATTACACACATAATCAGATTACACGCTCAGATTGCAATGTATCTAATAGATCGTATAAGAAACTGAAAGCATAACTTCGCTTAACTAACCGTAACTGGGTGTTATGTAACATACTATCAGAAGATTAGGTCATCTTCGTAATGCACATGTCACAATTACCCACATTACCGAATTCGATACAAAAGTTATGGAAATTCATCTGACAATAATGACTGTGACCGTTACAAACACGGTTCTCTGATTCCAAATTAGACCATTAAATGCCTGTGTTATGGTAACCGGACAGCGGTTAACAGTGTTGCTATAACCACTAGACGTAGTTGGTCAAAATCTAATAATAGTTTCAATGCACTACTTGCAATAGTTTTGGTGATTGAAAATTTTCTACTGTATTGCGGTCGTAAATTTCATAGACAAATGTGGGAAAGTAAACAATAGTAAATCGTAATTAAAAATTAGCCATCCGAGCGGAACCGGACACGCGCTACTTGCCGCAGCTGACCGTCTTCGCGTGACGTTGGTACCCCTGCAATTGATTTGTCAATGCGGATTTTCCACACGTGTATTAATTGTTACGTGTGCCAAGCGGTTGGTAGCACTGAGCAAACTACACCACTAAACTAAAATAAACTATACTTATACTTATTACCACTACACTACACTGTAAATGAATTGGAGACATTTAAATGATGACTAAGTGCAAGCCTCCGAATTGTTTTGATGTGGTAAAAGTAGGTCTGTTTATTCGACTTTCGCATGCGAATATAACGCACTGAACCATTAACCACAGGATTAAAGAAACCGATTCTATTGTTTGGTCGGAAAATCTACTATCATGTATTTCCGCTGCAAGGCCGCGTAATTGTGTTGATAGATCATAGATGTACCATTGTAAGATGAAGTTGCGTATATCTGAATAAGAAGGATTAAGGTTATACTGGGCTATTTTACCGAGTGCTGGTTAGCTGACTTCACCAGCTTCCGATAACATTATTCACAACTAGCGGCCCGCCCTGGCTTCGCATGGGTGTAAAACTGTATTTCTCCACTATTTAATGGATGTAGGAGCTTAAAAAATGGAGTAACTTCTCCCGTTTTCCCAACATTTCCCTTC
>DWGJ01004179.1:0-12077 GCA_018246895.1 Aspitha aspitha aspitha | reverse complement strand
AACGTGCTCATCACACAAATGTTTGTCCTGGGTGGCAATCGAACCCACGACCTCCGGTTTTGCAGACAGGGTCTCCAACCACTCGACCACGAGGCCAGTCATGTATATGTCATGTATATATAAAATGTACTCGTACATACAGAAATGTTATTGGAAGCAACACACAAATAACACTGAAACTTTTATCGTTCTCGCCGCGATCGAAAAACGAGGCACCCAAAAATGTTGTCCCGTAAAATATTCATGGGACAATAAGCGGTGTTCTATGGAGTCTGTTTAATGGCGCATCGGCGACATTAAACTGAGTTTTACTATGGAGCGACTTTACTAGGACGCCGATCGTTGGATCCCCGCGAAATTGCTTTTTCATTGGCGCACCCAATTTCCGCTAATGTTATGAATATTTAATGAATATATCCACTTTTTTTACTACAGCGGCATTAGAGAATTTACCAATTCGAATTTATGATTATTTTTATAACGACTCAAATGTTTTATATCTTAATGACTATCACCACTATGTACACTGCAGGATAAGCGACAAATACTTAAACAAATACAATATATAACGTGTGTTACTTTAACATTTTGAATTGAATGAATGAATAAATGAACCGCTTATTCCCTTTCTATGACATATTATAATGAAATAAAAATAATACAGACCAAAATAGAAACATTTAATAAATGGCACTATAATGGTACGAATACTAGGCTATGAAAAGCAACGTAACTTTTATATTTTATAATAATAATAATAATAATAATAATAAACAATCTTAATATTTTACAGGATAATACAATAGGTGCCTTATTAACTTGGTCGTGCGGCTATGCTATTGCGGTAAAGACATTAACATTCAATATCTTTTTGTTTCGCTGCGTATTTGTTTGATGAAACAAAGGCGAAGCTACATCTATCCTAACCTAACCTAACCTACGTACTTCGCCAACTAAAACAGCGAGCAGTGTTCACCAGACTTATAGTACTTGCGGGTGAAACCCATGCTTACAATTAGGAAGTAAACAACAATTGAGTAGATACCAGGTGATATGGTCTTAGCTCATCGCTTGCGATACGACGCTGGGTTTATCCTAATAACACTTTCCAAAGCTTACAAATGGAATTTGCTTACAATTTGCTCACAAATGGGAAGTAAAAGTCAACTTCATGGAGTAGGTACTAGGCGATATGGTCTTCGGTCATCGCTAGCTATACGACGCGCGGTTTATCCTAATAACATTTGGCAAAGCTGGCCACTGGCGCGGCGAAGCGAGGTCCGCACGCGGTTGTTGTGTGAAAATTGTTTTACCACGGTCACTTAGCGGTCGGGTAACGCGATTGTGGAAACATTGTGAAAATAAACGCATTCTGTGTGCGAAGTACAAACACCTGGCTCTTTTAAACAATAATTGGATTACTTTTTTTATTTGAAGAGAGTAGCGAACGAGGAGGACGCCCGTGGACATCTGAAACGACTTCGAAACCTTGATCTCGCTGTACGGATGTTAGATTACTTTTTCATTTCATTACTTATAATTTAGTAGTTAATAATATACCGCAATAGTAAGCAATGGTTTAGGTATAAATGTGTAACGTTCGTTATGTAGATTATATATCTTTTAATGCATAAAATGCACACACAATGTATAAAATTTGATTGGTGTAAATAAAATGCATTGCTTAGTCATTTATTGTCTGAACATTTATTTTTGTGACACAAGAAAAAATGAAATACAAAAAGATTTTTTTTTTAATACAACAAAACAAAATAACGCGATAAGACAAAAACTACAGTTTAGAAATAAACGAAAAAATACCGTTTCGACATCGCGTTGGCTTAACACGCGCAAAAAAAATCGGTTTAAAGATGCTAAATCTGAACGCGCGAACCGTTCCAAATAAACCATCCCATGAAAGAGCCATAAAAAACTCATAAAATTTCCATTACTGGCCATCGGCGCAAGAAACGCGACTTCGCTCCTTGTCAAAGGTTAAAAATGTATTCATAAATTGTAAAAAATACACGAAAAATGAGGATACAAGATAAACAAACGAGAAGCTGGCGGGCGTTGGTTGATGTTAGACATTTTTTAGAATAACCCCCTCGGTGTGCTGAGAAATGATTTCATATTATACCTTTTCCGTACGATAAACGTGTGCATAAGTGGGGCAACGATACCTTAGTGGTTAGTTTAACCCTCTCCCGGGGTCTGGGTTCAAAGCCGGGTAGGCATTGATTTTTCAATAACGATAAAACTTAAAGAAAATTTTCAAAACCTCGATTCAATGAAAAGCGCATTTCATCTACATAACATCTTTCTATCACCACTAGAAATATCTTTTATTTATATAAAAATCCCGTGTCACGATGTTCGTTTGCGATCAACTCCGAAACCACTGAACCGATTTCAATAATTAAATTTCTACATATCTATTATTTGATCGTACTTAAAAGTTGGTTTTTGTAAAATAAATAAATAATAAATGTCAATTGTCAATATTTATTTAACATAAAATCAATTTCTGCATGCACGATATTTGTCATATATGATTTGACATAATGTAACCACGGCAACCCGTGGTCAGGTCCACTAGTAAAAAATAAAAAAAAATATATTTTGCTTGTTTATAGCTAGTTTATAAATACTCGTAGTAACCAGCTGTTTATGCATTTTTACTAGTAAGAGGATGCATATCAAACACGACAAAGAGAATAGCAAACGCACAGCTCAAAGACACAAAGGGTGGCCGGGGGACAGCGTTTAACCTCACTGCGTCACCCGGTATACGTTTTTGAGTAGATATTTGCTCGTACGTCATCGCCTGGAGCTGTTTTCATCCTGTTTAACGCTCACTTTCGGATCCGGAACGAAAATGAATGTTACGCTACGAAAAATAAGCGTTATTTAAGAAAAATTTATGCTTTAACGTAATTTTTAAAGAAATATTTATTGATTTATTGACGAAATTCATTTGTACATTATATTTTTATGTATATTATATTTTTGAGTTTATTGACATATTTAATATGTATGTAAATTAATCAACTGGTATACATATAAATTACAATTTACAAGCAAAATACAAAGAGCATAAATCATTATTAATTATTTTCCTAGATTAAATTAAAAGGTTATTTAAAATGTTTTTATACGTATGAAATGGAAAAAAATAGAGGACAAAAAAAATATATTTTTTACTAAATAATCCTAATCCACTGTATTATGGAACAAGTACTACACGTAGCGACATCTAGTGTACAGTGTGAAGGTTAAATAATTTTTTTTTTTATATTCCAGAAGGATTAAGTTTCATGGCGTAACAAATGATATTTGAATTATTAAACGCACATAATTTCTTAAGTCGGTGATTCGTCCCGGGATTTGGACCAAGACAGCCGACAGAGACTGAAATGACAATGAAAAGTCTATCACTGCATAGTTAAAATATGAAGACTTAGTATGTGTTCCAGGATGACTGATATGTTTTTCCTATACACATACTCGTATAAGCCAATTCATACTAAACCGTCCTAATTGCTCCTAAGATACGCCAACCTCCATCAATCATATTCACCAAACATTACCGTCTATTAACGGAGCAAACACGCACTTCGTTATTGCCAACTACATAGTATATTACACAACAACTTTGGTATGGCACAGTACATATGAATTACTCATAGTCTCATTTACAGGGTCTTAACTGTTTGTTAGTCTTCTAACAAATTTAAAATGTAAGGTTAACCAGATCTAAATAAAGATGATAATATTTGTCTTCTCGAATACTGAATCGTATAACATCAGGCTAAGTCTCGTTGGAGTGGGCAGAGAGGTCCGAGGTTAAATACTTGTCAGCTTCTAAATCTCTCTTCATACATATGTATATCCACTTCACTCTTCATCAGAATCTCTTTATCATCCTCAGTGGGTGCACCCTCTTAACATTTGTGTTATTATAAAACTAAAATCAAAGGCATTTTCGACCTTGTAACAAATCCTATCAATAGCTACTGTTGGTACACTCGTCAATACATCCCTATTTCACGACTGAACTCCGACGCGCAGGTACCCTTGCGTCTGTGACCGGAAACTTCCGGATTCCCGAAACAAGTGACGCGTTGCCATTGGCAACTATGCACGGCTCATTTGCGAGGTATTTCATTACTTCTGTCTGAAACAGAGCCCACTTCACGAGCACTGAGTGACCCTAAACATAACCAAGTGATCGCCAGTCCCCGGACACGCGAAATAAAGCAGTAATTCCAAAGCAATAGGGTCGATGGAAGACGCAATTGTATTTTTGTAACTCGAGTTCGAAAACTTTCGATTCGAATCTGATGTTCGACATTTGGATGTAAATTCTGTTGCCATTACAATAAGATTCAATTAGTTTAAAGTTCAAAGTAAACAGGATTCGTATGATAGATTTTAGGTGTTTGTTATAGACGTGACCGCAATTATACGAGCGTTTTAATGTTAAACAGAGATTAATTGATCTTGATAGTTGTTTGTACAGAGTTACGAAAATCTAAACGGACAGATGAAATATGAATTTGATTCTAATTCTCAACCCGTTCGCTCGAAACTAACCACGATTTTGGGGCACATATAAAATTACTTAACGCAATGAAAGTTACATTGTGAAGATAGTTTACAGCGTTTAATCAATTGCTCCGATTACTGTTTAGCTTAATATATTTTGCTTTGCAAAAAAAAATTCTATTGAGATATCAAAATGTCGATTGTACGTATACTCCTATAGAAACGTCGTACACGAAATACGTTCAATATTAAAACGCACCAGATTTTCACAGACGACGTGTTTCCTCACAAATCAGTACATAACGCCGAAGGTAATCATCCGGAAACTATTCTCCATTCGGATGGTCCAAATTTTACACAAAAAAGTAAGGGCAGGCGTTCCCCGCTCTTGTCTGAACGTCCAGTGTAACTTGACCTCCGTCAGATCCTTTTCACGGGATATAATATTTCCTTTGAAAAGAGTAACTCATATAAAATATAATACCTCATTTTTTTCAGATAACATTAAAATATTTAATAAAGGATCTCATTGCAAAACAAAACTTAGTGCTAAAATAATTCTCTCGTATTAAACTTGTGGGTGCTGGTACTCGTAAGGTAATTACATATATGTAAATAAAAGATTAGGGTTATTTAAAACTTTTATTCAATTATGTATACTAACTTGCACGCGTATATACTATTTAAATGTATAGGTATTTGTCAAGTAGTTAATATACTATTTATGTTATGAAATTGGCTAAAATATTCGGAATTTCGATAAGAAAACAAAAAAGATTGTGAAGAAAAACCCACCTTTCGACAAGTTGAGTTAAATTTGTAATTTTTGTATTCAAAAAATCAATACAATAAAATAGATATTCGAATGTATTATACATATTTTGAAGCTTTTCTTTTGTGTCCTTTAAATAACGTTACATAATAGTAACGTTAGTATCAAATACTAAGAATGGGAAGTCAACTTACGCTGGCGCTTGGAGACAACGCTGTGCTCATTCAACCATTCTTTCCGCGTGATTTGACGTGTCACAGCCATGGCTTCGTATGATAAAGTTCAAATATAAATTAAGCATTTGATAGCGCTAGAAGATCTTATCTTTTAAGTTAAATTAACATTTTTTTTTATTTATTTACAAAATCCACAGCTCTTAAACCCATACAACTTTTTCTTGTTAATAACACTTAAGGTCATTAATGTATTTACATTTTTTAGGTAAACTTATCATAATTAACGTTCCTAGATTTTATGATATGTGTGCATAAGTGTGTGTGTGTTAGAGTGTACACGTATGTGTGTGTGCGTATGAGTGCATGTGTATGTTGTTTTATATCACAGTATATTTAGAGAAAGAATATATGAAATAGGTAAGTACTAATTGAAACAATTGATACTAACAGTGGATATGCTACAGTCGTCCACTGTTAGGATGTTTGCGGTTGCGGATGTTCATGGTTGCTGGTTTGTTAATTTAATCACATATGAAAAATTTATTTGAATATGTTTACCTACAAGTTAAGTATACCGCTTCTGCTAATCTGATGGATTATACTGATATTATTAATAAGTCTGTCAAACGAGGATTGCAACAAGCCTTGCGACCTCCAGATAAACGATTGACGTATCTACATCATGATCCATTATATCAAGAGGCTTCTCAATGTGATGATATTTATTTATTGTACTTTACATGCAAATCAATGTCTATTCAACGATTACTTAAAGACAAAGACAAAGACATTTATTTGCACAAGAATTTACAACTTAAATTAGTACATTTATTCTTTAATATTTATATACTATAACTATTATTAAATACATTTAGTATTTAATAATAGTTATTTATTCATTATTTCTTAATTATGTATTACTTAATTTTGACACTAAAATTGACTTATATTTATAATCGAAATAGAACCGTTTTTAATATGGTTCGTAGATATTAATTATATTATTACTTAATTTTTACATTAAAATTGACTTATATTTATAATCGACATAGAACCGTTTTTAATACGGTTCGTAGGTACCCAATATTGTACATGTTATATTAGTTATGGTCATTATAAACACGCAGGTCTGTGATATGAGAACACATTGGCGTCCGGCAGCTTCAGATGTATGAACACCGTAAACGAAAATCCATAATGCACACTTACTTGACGCGATAAGGACATAAATCTGCCACCTTCAGGAGTGCTGAGTCACGTTAATAAATTTCAGGAAACCGAATGACACCCCTCTTTGACGCGTTCAACGGAGCAATAGAAATATTGAGGGGATCACGAATTTACGATAAGCCCTACTCCCCTGTCCTTTGAGGGACTCAATCGATTATTGGGCGCGTTTCATGTCGGCGGATTTGTCCTGATTTTTAAACAAATTTCTCAACGGATTCCACGAGATCCCACTGAATCTGGTTTGCCTATCAAATGGCCCCACTTGTAGATAAAATTAATCAAACTTCAATGACAACAACATGTTGTGACTTCCAGTTGCCTTAGTACGATTTTTATAGGGTAATATAATAAACAAAACAGGTGACAAAAATGCAGATTTAATAATTTAAAGGACAGAAATTAAATAGCAAACATAATAACTTTTATGCCTACCCCATTACGAACCTGGTGTGATAGTATAAGTTTGCCTCAATTACTCAAGTTTCCTTTTGTTGGTCTCCTGGATGACATTCCAAATTGGTTCAAACAAGAATTTTACGAAAACTAAAACCATATAAGTAATATCTCGATTAAATTTTATCAGGCTCAATGTATGGAATACTTACATATAAATTACTATAATATGTTATATGAAAATTCCAGTTATCGAGTAGTAAGAAATTAAATCAACTTTGGCAACTTTGAAAAAAATATTGTACAGACCAATATTTTTCCATAACGTTAAATATAAAAATTCGTATGTACATTATTCACTCTTTAATAGTAGTACAATTATGATCATTCAATTATTACTTAACTGCTATCAACTTTCTTCATTCCCATATTTGTAATACTTAAAAATACATAGTCTTTATTTAATGAAATGTCTGCAGATAACCTTCACTGTTCTATTCTTCCCAATGTCGCGGTTGACATTTCTACCGTTATCTCATGATAGTTTTATCATATCACTTCAACGTCTTGTTTCCATATCATTATTTTAGACGTTTTATAATCAAATCGCTTTAGCTGTCGTTTCTAAGTCTAGAACATTTGAAGCCGAAATAAATTTACTCTCCAATTGCTTATTCATATCAACACACATTTTCTTCAAAGCTGGAGGAAAGTTTAAAAACCGCACCTCGCAAGAATTCTTTTCTATATCCTTTATGACTGTTATTATATTAGTGACAACTGTAGTGTCCATTGTTTTAAGATCCGTGCCGTTGATTATAAGAACAAAATGCATTGCGGCTTGCCGTGACGCATTTAACAATGCCCTTCGAACATGTTCTGCGGCGCAGTAAGATATCCTACCAGTCAAATGTACAGATATAACATCGCCCTTAACACCTCTTATTGTTGTCACATCAACAAATGGTCTGGAAGTTATAAACAAAAGAATGGCAGCTTCAAACATTATACCAGTTACAATACCAAATTCCAAGCCAGTGGACAAACATACCACAATCGTCGCTATCAATACTGTGAGTTCTCTTTTGCTGTTCCCCCACAATCTTTTGAAAATAGTATAATCAATCATTGAAAACATGGCTGTGATGATTAAGCCCGCTAGAGATGCTTTTGGGATATAGTAGAATGTGGAAGTTAGTAAACTCAGCGCGAGGACTATGAGTAAACCGGTGAATATACCTCCAGCCGGTGTTTGCACGCCGGACGTGTAGTTTAAAGCAGTGCGAGTAAAAGATCCAGTGATAGGCATACTTCTCACAAATGAACCTATAATGTTACAAATTCCAAGTGCAATCATTTCTTGTGTTGCGTTAACTTGAAGACCTTCAGAAAACACTTTAGCTATAGCCACTGATTCTAATATACCAACCAACGGTATAATGATCGCTTGAGGTCCAAAACCTATTAACATATCTTGGAAACTATACGTTTCATTGCCGATGTTAGTGGTGAAGGGCGGTGGTCGAAATTTCGGAAGACCTTCCCCGATATCTCCAATCAATACCAAAGGCTCACTATCCAAAATCACTTTTATAGCATACGCCACAATTATTCCTATGATAACCACTATAGCGTTACGACTTAACGACAACAACCACTTAAATTGCTTCACTAAGGGACCTAAACGTCCACAGCCTTGGCCTAAGCGTTTTAAGAACACCAGCATTACTATCGTACCGAAGCCGAGAATGGGGTCCCATAACGTAGCCGTTTGGATGTTACGTAGAAAATTATACAGTGACTTGGCGAAATTGCTTCCTGACGCTCCTCGCAGACCAAACAGTGACTTCAACTGTCCAGCGGCAATTTGCAATGCGGCTGCAGTAGTGAAACCGCTAATCACCGGAGCTGAGATGAACTCCAGCAAAAATCCAAGATTCAATATCCCCATCGTAAGCTCCACGACACCGGCTAAGAAACATGCTAAGACTGCAAAATCCGAATTTTTATCTACAACATATTTAGCAGTCATCGTTGCCATAATTGCTGTGGGACCGATTGTTATCGATTTACAGCTTCCAAAGAACACATAAACAAATCCTCCCATCAAGCCCGCATACAGTCCATACTCTGGAGATAGTCCCGCCACAACCGCATAAGCAATCCCTTGAGGTATAGCTGTAAGTCCAACTGTTATCCCGGCAATGATGTCTTGGAGTAAGATCGTTAAATTGTACTTTGGAAGCCATGTAATTATAGGCAAACGCTTCTTTAATGTTCCTTTGTTGCATAATTTCCGTAAATACTTTCCAGCTTTTCTACGGACTGATGATTGATCTTCAATATTAGATATCCCATTTAAAACTGACATTGTTCTTTTCAAATACAACACTGACTGAGCGAAAGGCCAAAATTGATAAATTCTCATATATATATGCATGGAAACCCATTATCTTTAATGACAATGAAACATGTCAATTTTGAGATAAGTTTTGTACGCTTATCAAACTGACAAAGCATTTCAACTGTATAAATCTAAACTGCAAAGTCATATTTATTTTTATAATATCTGGATTCGTGGTCGTCGTTAGAGACCCTGACTGCAAAACCGCAGTTCGTGGGTTCGATTTCGACCCAGAAAAACATTTGTATGATGAGCACATTTCTTTGTTCAGTCTGGGCGTAATAGAAATATCAAGATAGGTACTATATTGTACGTATAAATGTATGTTTATCAGCTGTCCGGTCACTATAACACAGGCATTACATTGCCTAATTTGGGATCGGATAGCCGTGTGTAGAATTGTCCCCAGTTATTATTATTCACTATAATTTGCACACTTATGAAAATGAGCATGTTCAGAAAATGTATGTTTCTGAGGTGCGTGGAATATATCTAACGGGCTGAAAGCATTAGAATAACGTTTAACCGAACGTGCTTATCGCAAAACTGTTTGTCCTTTATGGGATTCGAACCCATAACCTGCGGTTGAACAATCAGGGCCACTGGCAACTAAACCCAAAGACCAGTCAGATAAGTAAATTGTCACCGCTACCGCTACCAAACAAGAACATTATCTAAGTATATGAGGTATCTACCACTACTGCCGCACTGCAACTAAGGGAGATAGAGGTGTCTGAAAAACAAGAGTCAAGAGCTGAGTGATCTCGTTTTTTAATATGATTGTTTTTTTTATCAATTTATATTGCCATAGGATTTATAGTCTAAATTTAAATTGTTTTCTTTCTTCTTTATCTACTTTGATAATAGATCTCGTATTGACATTTGAAGGGTGATATCAACGCACTGACCACTTGAGCCGCTGTGATAGATACGTAATAACTCTAAGATAATCGTAGCGCACTTTACCCGACGCTTCAAATGATCATTGAAAATAACCAACCAATTTGTATAGACACAGAAAAAATACCACCATAAACCATCCAGCGAAAGACTTTAAAAAGTTCTTTTTTACATGGCGAGAGTAGCTAAGCTAGCTGTCGACATATGTTACTTTATTATGATTATTATTATACCATCACGCCAGATCATTACCGGGATAGGCAGAGAGCACCGAGTGCCAAAATATATCATCACTCTCTTCATGCATACACGCCGGTTTAGGAGGCTGTTGACTCCCTCATCAGCCAATGTCTGACCTCGCTTAGACTGTAGGAATGGAAGTTTAGTACACGAAACAAATGGACATGTGGAAATGTTGTTTTACTGTAAGAGGTTCTGGGTTCGATACCCATCCAGAACATACATTTGCGTTACGTACACAGAACGAAATACTTTTAATCATTTGATAAAAGCTTTTTAATTCTACCCACATGTAGCAATACTTTGTGATGTTATCGACATGACTGCCTTTGCCGATAGGGTAGTGGGTTCGACCCCGTGCCTCGCAGATAAGGAGTGGCGGAGGAGAGCGTGGCCGTGCATACTTTGAGAGCATTAGAAAAACAAAGTTACTATTGTAGATGAAATTTTTGAAAAAGCACCTTAAGCGTTCGGAATAAGAGACATCTCCTTGCAATAATTAAAAATGTTCGTTGGTTTCGTTTACGTACCGTTGAAGGGCAGTTTCAAAAAAGGATTAATATACGTAACAAATACTGAAGATTAATATTTTTAATCTTCTTCACGTTCAAAACTTCACCCAAAAGTCGCGTTAGAGCAGTTTTCAAGGAAACAAGTTTGTATATATAGCTTGTTTAGGTTAGATTAGAAATGTTATAATCCGAGCGGAGCTTGGTCGGCAAGCTAGTTTGACTTTATACGACAATTAATCATTTTTATTGCTCCTAAGTTTTTAACTGTTCAACGGGCAATTTAAAAATGGGGGTGATAATGAAGTGAAAATGACTGGGGCAAGTTGATGATCAATCATTGTTATCATCAGTTAAAGAGGTCAATGTACGTATGCATTACTAAGATGACCGAGCCAACGAACGCGTGACGTCATCGCAAATGCAGGTTCCAAATTCAAAAAACTATGAATCTAGTTACATGTTTTCGATTACGTTTTTACATCTACGCTAATGTGGGGGTAGGTCGGGTGGCTAATAAACAGAAGATAGACGCACTAAGGCGAACGTGGCGCCTGAGGCAAGGGGAGGGGGTAGAAGTAAACTTCCACCCGTTACTGTAGTTCGCTTGGTTGGCTTGTAATCATTTGTGAGATAATATTGAGAAACAATATCGAAACGGCAATACACGCCTGTCTTAATGATTCGAATTCAACTTACTCGCCCGTCTACCTCCCGTTGGGATACTGGCTTAATGGATTTAAATAAGAATTCTATGTTCAATTAGTCAAACTATAATGACTGGCCTCTTGGTCGAGTAGTTAGAGACCCTAACTGCAAAACCAGAGGTCGTGGGTTCGATTCCCACCCAGGACAAACATTTGTGTGATGATCACATTTGTTTGTTCTGTGTCTGGTCGTAATAA
>DWGJ01004178.1:0-12077 GCA_018246895.1 Aspitha aspitha aspitha | reverse complement strand
CGTGGCCCGCACGCGTTAAATTTGGAATAAAACCATTCCCCTTTCCTAATACCATGATTATTTTACATATAAACCTTGCTCTTCAATCACTATATCTATTAAAAAAACCGCATCAAAATCCGTTACGTAGTATTAATGATTTAAGCATACATAGGGATATTAGGGACAGAGAAAGCGACTTTGTTTTATACTATGTAGTGATATCAAGCAGACAGCCTTAGTTAGTATACATCTAAAAATTATAAAATAAAACTGCTTATCCTGTCTAAATGTAATTATAATAGTTTACTGTCCTCCTTGCTCCGACCTCATCTTGATCAAACTAATGAGCTTAGCAGACGACAATTAAAACTAAAAAATAAAGGGTTAATCGTGAGTTGCTAAGCCACTCCTTACCGGGTAATAGGTGTGATATAATTATAAGTACTTATACGCTTGTACCAGGTATTTTCTTACCTTTTAACAAATTGCTTGCACAACTCGTCCTAAGAAGATTCAACGGAGTCCTGTAACAAAAAATGTTTCGATCAGTTCTGCGTTTTGGCATTTTGCTAATGATATGTCACGATGGTTAATGTCGAAGGTGCTTGACCACTAATGGCAAATTACTTGAGACTAGGCGTTCATCTGAGGAGGTTAAGCAGCTAGTGTCATTTATCGTTATTTATTTAAAAGAAAAACTTAATTTTTCGAGGCGAAAGAAACGGGAGAAAAATGCTCTAATTGCTTAATTACATTACATTACAATAGGCACTTTTCCAGCAGTGGGATTTAAATGTTTCAACCGCACAACATCGAACTGTTCAGTTTGTCTCTGAAGGCTACGCACTATAAGGTTCTACCACCAAATAACGCATAGATACCCTTAACGAGACCGTGCACCCTGCCATCAGAAAACGGTTAAGTGAAATTTAGTAGGGCGGTTTTTACCTGACCGTAGCATTTGTCATGGCGCGCGAGGCTGATCTGTCACCTTGATAAATGGAAGCCTCTAATGCGACCTCTTTCCAGCAACTCGCTTCTTCGAAATACAAAGTAAAGTAAGCATTACATTAAACGTCATGCGGGATGGAAATGTATTCACTTACTCGTACAAAGTTACATACGACTTATCTTGAGCTTAAAGAGTTGCTTAGATTTGAAAAATAGTAGGGATCCATCGTTCGGGAATACAGTTGTATTTGTTTAAGTTAAAAAATATCAATGTCATAATTTCATTTGATTATTGTTATTCATTTAATTAACAATTACGTTTACTTAATTACCTTAAATATCTATTTGTGTATATAATATAATTACTCCTTATTTACAATAATTTATTAATTTATTGAACACTGATATTTCAAGCATCTATGCATTTCGTGACATTAGCATTTTATTGTAAACCAAAAATAATTAAGGTATCTATTTATATATGCACCCTGTTCTACCTAAAAAAAGTAAATAATAAAGTAAAATTTGTTTTAAAATGTATCATTGAGTTTTAAAATTCTTCAGTCTCAGAAAACTAGGGTAATGTGAAACCTAAGCATTCACTCTTCACTTTCCGATGTGTACACGAAGATTTATTTCCTCTGAACATACTAAAATTTCCTCGGAGAAAAGCCTCTGAGAATTCGTTGCACGCGATGCTAGCACCGTGTAATGGCATACTGAGATGTTGATAGACAAATTACGTGATGATACATTGCAACTTAAACTAATAACTCCAGTGATAGTTTTCAATGAAGCACTAATTAAGACATCGTTAGTAAAATCTAAAACTTCCTATATTAACCAGAACTGTCACAAAAATTGTTCTTGTTAACAATGTTGACTTTGAAATCTAAAAACGATCACTTTGATTTTCGTGATTCGGCACTAATTAATTTCGGCGGCGTTTCCTTCGATATTCGACAATTCGAGAAGATTCGAGAAATCAAATATCACTATTAAATTCAATCCTTCAAAGAGTACGTCCTCGAAATTTGAATATCGCAAAATTGCTATTCTTCATTTACTTGGCGATGGGATAACGTAATTTATTTATGAATATGCCTTATTCAATTTTCTGTTCTGTTCCAGAAAATATTAGACTGGAACTAGTAAAACTTTGTCATTTATGTATGTTCCCTTAAAATCTAGATTTGATCTCCTCTCGTAAATAAGACAGGCCCAGAAATAATACTGGCACAATCGCGCAAGATTTAAAAGGCCACACTGGTAATACGCAAACTTCAATCGAGTAGAAGAACTTGCTCACTATTTAAGTGATTGCCAACATTCAAAGACCCAAAATTCTTTCTTTAATCGTCCATTTCAATTTTCCGGTACCCTGCTACTGCTTCAACTGACATTCGGACCTCGATAAAAAGGTGGTAGAGATCCCGTCGCGCGAGATCCCATTCATAAATCACTCCATACGTTGAGATTAGCATGTCAACGGCGTTAGTTCAAACCCAATTCATATCAAAATGTCGGACGCTATCACAGTTTCGCTTGATATAACACTTTCAATTTGCTTTTTAATCACATTTTTGTCAGGCAAAAATATTTTATCACCGGAGTGAAATATTTGTTTACACTATTATTATTCACTTTGTTCTTGTGTTATATGTAAATGTAGTTTTAAATATTCTATGGTAAGTTATAATTGAAAAGCCAAGTTTGTATATAATATTTTGACTGACAAAAAAATAACATATCAAGTTAACTGTAAAAGCTATCTCCATATTATGTACAATTTTATTGAGCTTGGTTCACTGAGCTATGAAAATATGATAAAAAAAATTACATTTTTTCAAAATTCGGAAATTGAGTCTCTAAAGTCATCAGTATAAACTCCGACTCGACAATAATATTCTTTCAAAGCGAAAACCGCATTGACCTGAGAAATTTGTACTTCGAAAGAATAAAAGCCTCTTTCAATAGGGTTCCAGATCGCAGTGTCAAGGCTTTACAACTATATTCATTTGTAGTAGGCGGGCCCGTTAGAACTACACGTCTATACGCGACAACCCGTAAAATTCCCAATTTCGCCGACAATGGCGAATATTATCCGAACACTCGCTGAAAGAGCGTTCGCCCTCCAAATTCACTTTTTCCCTTCTAGATTGTTCGATTGGAAAATATTGTAGGTGACATTTATCGGCATTTCTCGGAATTCCACTTTTTATTTCTTTGTAATCTGTGACAGATCAGCTGATTGTTATGAAGATAAAAATAGGTTACGAATTTTATCAATACCTACTTGAAGTTATACGAAAATATTCTAGAATTCTAGAATATTCATAGAACCGCAACTAGAAACTGATGTCCAATAGTGGGTTAATAATGTAATGGGCTTTAGAAATAAATTCGGCCTTGGAGAAATAAAAAAAAAATGTTCCCGCCAATGTGCGTCGGTAACGCGAGGTGAAATAGTGCTTACGTGTTATACATCAGCTGATTTATTTAAAACTGGGATACTTTCACCAATTTTCTGACCGTATTTCATTGTAATCGTTGCGTTGGTTAGGACAGAAAACTATTATTTTTCAACCGGTCCATAGATAGAGGTGTAAATCTTGTAAAGCTACCTTTTTGGGTATTGTTTAAATTACTTCTTTTCTATAAATACCCTGGTGAATACTATGCTATATAATAGTTTTTACGGCAGTTTTATTTAAGGGCTAAGTAAAATTGTGTGCCTTATTAAATACTTAATTTAGGAATACTTGATAGATTGATCTTAAATAAAATGGAAAGTTATGAATTAAGATTAATAGTAACATTCTTGTTGAGATCTTCAGAAACATCAACAAAACATGTACCTAATACTTTAAACATATACCAATTACAAAATGTAATGTGACTCGACTTTAATCAAAATTATAAAATAGTCAAGATAAATTAAGTTTTACAAACTATATTGTTGTGGAAATTAAATTGAGAACTAATCCAATCAAACCAAAGAAACAAAGTACCGTAAGGACTCGTTTAAAGGAGAGCGACTATTGCAATAAAAACGCTAGAATCAAATTACTCAATAAAGGATATTGCAATAAGTATTAAATGAAACTTACGCTTTATTTATAATCTATTTACATGTACATTTAAAAATTATCTTGCACAATTAGCTCTACAGCGTAGCAAAATTTCAGAAACATAGTTACGAAATACGTTTAAAAAACCAAAAAGACACGTAATTACCCCAGATAAGAGCAGATACTAGATTTTTAATATGCGCTTTGACCTACGGTGTATCTTGAAGTTCCTTACTTTCCTTATTATATTTTAAAGACTATAAAAATATTAATACAGATAACGATTATAATCTATGTCATTATCTTTTAATAAAAAAATCGGCAGAATAAAGGAAATCTTTCTTTCTTTTTTTTTATTTTATATGTTTCTATTTGAATAGAGGCAAACGAACAGGCAGCAGTCACAAGTGGCTGTATCCCCGCCCCCATCTGTAACCGACACCTAACTTTTCTTTCTTAAACATCAGACTGAGGCGCAACGGGCTTGTCGAATGTGTACTATCTATGTACAGATCCGTATTAGATTGACCGCGTGCTTACCGTACTTGGCCCACTTACGGGCTGTCGTAACAGTCAGACATTCAAAATCAGATGCGAGTGAGCGGCCCAAGGACCTCCGAGCAGACAATTGTTACCAACCATAATATTCAAATAATGTACAATTACGAACAGAACTATAATTTTAACGGGCTTTTGACATTTGTTACGGAAATTAAAAGTATTTTCGTATAGATTTGCATAGTCCACGATCGTATCTAATCGTGAGTGAGGTACAGCATTTAGAAAACCCTCTTTTCTTGAACGACTTCGAAATCTTAGTATTGGAATGTAAACACCAGCAAAGAATATAATATATACATCTCAAGCCCGTTTTCACCAGCATCACCTTCTTCGCAATTAGAATTTTCTTACTACTCAACCAAATTTGAATTCAATCTAAATCTACACAGCAGATACATTTCTACATAAATACTTGTACTGAACGAATCTTCACATAATTGTGGTCGAATGTGACTGTCTAAAGTGTTATGGCTGATTTCTGTACATTTTTGATGTCAGATAGCAAAGATTTCCTGCTATAGTAACCTAGATCGGCTATAGACGTATTTAGGATAACGAAATTAGTATCTCCCGATTGTTATTCTTAGATCTCCCTAAGTTATTCACTGAAGGACGTACAGTAAACAACTTGTAGGATAACATTAGAGCCTTCACTTAGTATTATTTATTTCTTTTGTCATTTCCGAAACATGAGACTTGAAAGCCTCAGCGGGGAAAGAAAAATGGCGTTCTCGATACCTATCCGATAACAGGACTGTGGGGGAATTTCATTATTATATTGTGTGTTGACGGTAACAATATAATTTCACAGTGTATTGTGCAGTTAAGGCGCTTGTATTAACAAGTATCCACAATTTGGTAAGTTTAAGGTAATGCGAGTTATTAATAATAAAGCATTCTAACAAAGCACTAATCCTTAAATTACTTCCGCCATGTATACATTACGTAGTCAAAATGTGATAGAACTGAATTCATTTTATGTTACAAATAGACGAGCATTTGGCCACTATCTCGCCTGATGGTAAGCGACGATGTGGCCTATGATATAGCATGCTCGAATATTAATATTAACGTTTCTTTAGCTGAAAATCTGTAGGTTTATCATGAATTTACGCCTTCGAATTCTACGTACACTGCTCGTGCGAGCAACTGTAGTCATAACGTAATCGTAGCATAATATCGAATTAGCTATCACAAATATTTAATTGTCTTTAAATTCATTGAAATAACTGTTAAATGAGAGTAGAGAGACAGAAATAGATTGTTGGCAATAAATCGTATGAGTAGGAGCGTTCCATTTCAAAACAATAATGACTAATCTATCGCCACTAACACTAACAAAGCATTAAGTCTACATTTCGCGGCACATAATTCATTTGAACGTAAATTATGCAAACTGGCTGTATTGTCCCCACAGTCGACGAAGAACGTGAACTGAGGTAAGCGAGTGCAATACACGAAAATTAATTTATGACAAATTATAACGCAAAAAAAACGCAGTAAACAAAATAACAGAATCAATCAATGAGTCTTCATTTGCCAGAATAAGATAGTCTTCCTATATTCATGCTATTCGACTTACTCTAGCTTTATAGCATTTAGGTTATTATAATTTATTAATAAATCACATTTTAAACAGTGTATCATAAATATTATTAATAAAGAAATTAAATCATTTATTAAATATATAATTGATTATGTCTATAGGTAATGACATAGATATGTCTATAGGTAATTTAAATTAAAGTTTAAAATAATATTTATTTAATTGTGTTGTACGTATGGTTTTTAGTGCTGGAATAAAATAAAGATTCAAATCTAGACAGAATGTAGCAATGACTACACAAAATACACGGATAGTTTTTATAATTTTATTGCAAAACATAAGTCGAACCACGGCCAGTTTTAATTTACATTTTTAACCGCAATATTCGTTTTATACATTACATCCGTTCTGTTTGTTAAAAGCATTGATAAAAAGAGGTTGACGTCAATAGTTATAATCGCGCACTTCTCACTCACGGAAAATATGACAAGTACCTTAGTGATTGTCTCATTACAACATTGTCTGTGGCGTGCGACTATGAGAACTTGTTCCGAGCGAAAGGGAAAGGGCGAACGTTCTATAGAAAATGAAAGGGACGGCAATAATGACGCGTGCGCAAGTTCTACATGATTATTATCTAAGACCACTTCAATATTTGAAGATGAAGTTCGAATTCGGAAAATGTGAAGGATGTAAAGTAACCTTTTCTGGGGATGAAAGGTAACGTGTTAGTAATAACACGTTTCCTTTTGTGTAAACACAAATCATTGTGTTTACACAAACCTATCTATCTATCTACAAAAGTATCTAGTTTTAACAATAAAACATTTCAAGGAATGGTTATCGTTATATAAATTTTATTTTGTATAAATCAAATATAAAGTTATTGAATGTATGAAATGTTTATTTTTAAGCGACACTTACACATTGAAGTTATCTGTAGTGGAATGTTTCATTAGTTTGTAAATGGCGTTCACTTCTGCTATGCTCCTGGATTAATGGGAGATGATATACATATATCTCTTCCATTTGTGACTTTACGTCAATCAATGTTCGTACGCATACACGTAATCTAACACTACAGGCTGTTATCCGCTTTAAGAACGTATGGAAAGCTGTGTGTTCACGATAACCCGAGCTTATCTAAACGCTCACGCCAATTTATGATGGGCATTAGCGTAATCTGAGTTACGTCGACACTATAAACGAGTTAGCTCACCTTAACATTAGGAGGTTGTTTGAGAAAAGGTAAGATATTTCTTATGAACACCGATACAAACATCCGTTGATATTATTATTGGTATTGTTTATAATAAGAAAGGACCTAGGTCCGAGATTCTCTAAATAGTTAGGTTGCACGAAAAGCTGAATAAATACAATCACACCCTCAAGATTACCTCTGTTACCTTCTAACGTATCTATACCTAAAGAAAACATCACAAAGGCTGGCATTCTGTATGAATGACAGTTCTCCGTACTGTTGTCTAAGATGTATAGTCTGCCAATTGCAACAAGCTTGACTACATTCAATTCTAAAGAAAGATGAATATTAGAACATATAGTTTTATATATATACAAATTTCAATACACGAACATATTTATAGAACTTATTCAAAAAATACGCTTAGGTCCGTCAATGAACATTCGGATTATAAATTATGTAACAATTGAAATTAAATGAGGACTAATGGTGCCTCAACAAAATGAGTGACAGAAAAAGAGAAGAAAATCTACAAAAAAAACGTCGCAAACATAAAAACTAGGTGCCTTTTACGCGAGATCCCGGCGACGGAAAAAATCACTTGAAATTATTCGAGTTAACTCTCCGTGAAATCTTACCATTAATCTCACAACTGCCGCCGCGGTAATAAGGAACTTGTCGTATTATTAAACGATGAAAGCCAGAGGACCAAATCATTTAACGGGACGACAACAAACGTTATAATAATACAAATTTTAGTTTTTACATTATTACCAAAAAATATTTTTCATTTAGGTATTACAATTATTGGTCATGAGCTCTTAAGATAGATACAAATGTTGTAATCTATGCACAAAAGTAATGAATGGTTTATCTATTCTTAGCACGATTTTTGAATATCTATATGTGGCCATATATTCATTTCTTTATTTTTCACAAAACTCTACTATCGCGAAGTGCTGTAAATCCTCGTTATCGATCAGACACGTTGTGCTCAAGATACATTAGCAGAAAGCCTTCAGTTTATCTATAGCAGATTTGCTGTGACATCGGATGATACGAATTTTAGTGAAATAGAAGCCCCTTTTATATAGCTTCTTTCTTTTTTGCGACTTCGCTGATGTGTCTATTCACTAACACGTATATATCTGTATCCCGGAGGGCACGCTTCAAAGGGTGACCGTTGACGGAAATTTTCACGATCGTAAAATGCTTTATCTCCAGTAGACATCCCTGGTTACTATCTTTAACTAACAATAGTGAATTTCATTCGTGATCGTAACACGTAGGACAGAATCCTTTGCGACAACTTGTGTATAACAATCTGAAGTGTCTGAAGAATATTTCAGGCCTCATGGGAAAGAGTGACAAAAAAACATGCTATCAACGAAAACAAAGAAGTCATAAAAGGCGAAAGTAATTAAAACGCAGTTCATATAATAAAGGAGGTACGAATTCATTCGTCGATCGTTCGAGTTTTTCCATCACGAGTGAGAATCGCCGATAAACTGCTAATAGAGAATTCGTTGAAGCTGGAATCAATCATCGCTATCGAAGCGATCGGCTTTGTTGGCGAACGTGCGATTACAGTACGTTCAATCGGATTGTGTACGGCTCAACTGAATTTGTACCAGGAATTAAGTCGGCGGAATTCCATTGGAAACTTCTTTCAGGTATTAGCTAAGGTCTTGTATCTAGTAAGTCTGAAACGGGTCTTTTCAAGATTATTACACATACTGAAGCTTATCAAAGCTAGAGGCTTAAATTGCAACATTTAATGGACTTCAAAAGAGGTCAGGGATCGGATCCTCGGATGCTAATCCCACTGTACAACGTTAATGTGTATTTTTGACACTGTATATCGCTTGCTAAACGGGGAAAAAGTTATTACATGGGTACTGGGCGTCAAATACATTTTCTGTTCAAATCTAGCCGCTATTTCAAATACCTGTGTTAAAATGGTGTCACAATTCTACTTAATCATTTTTCATTAAATATTATTTTGCTAATAATATTTTTCGAAAAGCGATTCATTTTATTATTGTTGATCTTCGTAACACGTTAAATCAGTGACCTGCGATAAGCAACAAACGGATGAGCTTCAAAGCCGTTGTTCGACGACCGCCAGCGAAGACTGTTTGTTCAGGACTGAGCTGTAGCCGCCCAAGCATATGGCGCGCTCCATTTTAATTAGGGATGTTAGAATATGAATTTCGGATACAGATTGGATACGGATATAGAAATAATTATAATACCAGATTCGGATACGGATACGGATATAATATTATTTCGGTTTATCCGATAGTTTCGATTATGGATATTAAATTTATATGGAATTTCAAAAGTCAAAAGCATTCCGAAATTATGTGAAACTTTTATACCCGGTTCGGTTACTGTTACGGATCGATATTTATATCGGATATCCGATGGTTTCGGTTACGGTTACCGAGCTCCTTTACATCCCTACGGAAGGATAACGTCTGTGAGCGACGGAACGCACAAATTAAGCCGCACCATACGTAATGTGTACATGTTTTCCCAACTTTTTAATCATCGAACCAAATAATTCTCACGAATGATTACAACACGAAACACGTCTAAAAAAGAGTATCCATTCTTTATGTAAGTACCTATGTGTATAATGTTGATATAGAAACTGTGTCGGATTTTGTTTATATTTAAATATATGCATACGCATAAGTAGCGAGTTCAAACGACACAGTTTTTTTTTTGTAAAAACCTAAGATAGAATTTCATGGTTATTAGAGATAATAGGGAATAGGATGGATGTACAAGTTTCTCAAACGCAATAATAAAGACTACGAGTATCTATCTCCAAACAAAAAATGTGAGCTACAATAAAAGTCGGGCATAACATTCTCAGTTTATTTTCAAATACACATGCGAATATTTCGTGTTTGTATAAATATTGTATTCCATTACATCAGCGTCAAACTAACGAATATATTTTTTACTTTACTTCGTGAGTTCTAGAAAAATAATCGAGCTTTATACAACGCTCTTCAAGTACCAAATTTTCATCTCAATAGACGTAGCGGCGTTGGGTAATAGATATAAATTACCAACGTTTACCATTTATGCTTCTATCTTTTTATCTTTTGGGTAAACAGTAGTATATGTGTATAATAAAGCTTCGTTCAAGCACGCGCGTATTTATAAATATGGAATGTATTAATTGTATATATGTATGATAAAATTCCGACAAATGGCGCAAACAAGCACCCTCACTGCCGCACCAAACCACATTTAATCTCCATCTCCAGGCACCTATACATCCAAGCATCTACAAGTAGATGTTCAAATCCAGCAATGATTTATAAAAACATTCCCTAGTTGCAGTGTAGAAATGTTGTTAGGAGTTGTTCATGCTGAAATATATTGATGATGATGATTATCTCTTCAAATAATCATGAAGTTACATCCGCGCCATTGATTCATGTTAATGAGATGCTAAATGCTAGATGCTTTTATTACGTAAAAGCGCGCATGTCGATAATTGGACGTAAATAAACAAAAAAGATCCAACCCACAATATGTTACTTGAGTTTTAGAAGATTGAAGTTTAACCTGTGTTTGCTGATTAATAGACGTGTTTGCGTTTATTGTCTCTTAAGGAAGTATTTTTGTGTAAATGTTTATTTATTGTTTTTGCTAAAAGAAAATGTAGACCTTGACGAGTAGTTTGGTATACTTAACTCATTTTCAGTCATATTGGGGGTTGGATCCTTTTTGATAAAGTACGTCCAATTTACGTGATTGAATTAACCGAAGTTACCGCTACGATTCTGAGACATCGTGTTGCTTCGAACGCAACGAAATTAACAAAATTCCTGTAGTAAAAGACATGTTTGAATATCGTCTCCCTCATAACAAAATGAGCTTCTTACGAGGAAAGAATTTTTGTTTGTAGAGTTTCATATGACAATTTTCTTTTGTACAACATTCTATTTATTATGTATGTTACGCAAACGATGTAAATACGTACTGATAATATTAGTAAACCGTAAATCATATACGTAGGTTTTCGTCAACAAGAAGACTTTTCCTCGTATACCACTCCCAATGGCTACAAACGGTCAGCAATCGGTTCGCTGACCGCGATCATTCATTGGCAATAATTTCTGATATACAATTGCATACAATTTATAGATGTTTCATTATAAATTACAGTAATATTATAATTATGTGACAATTTCTGTTACCCCCTAGTTGTGTTACATTATATCAGAAATCACCATCCTACAATAATTGTGCCAAATTGTTCGTATCAATCAGAATCGAACCCGGAACTGCGAGGTCAGAGACATCCACGGTCTGCTCCACTCGACTAGCTGCTATTAGGCATTGTTGGAAGGATCGCTATTATAAACGAAAATGACAGAACAATCGTGACTTGTAAAGATACATTAGGCTCGTGTTGGACAGAAAGCATAATGGCGAAGATTACGAATGGACAGTAACGTATATTAGTTACTCAGTTGTTTAGATGTCGTAGTTGTCGTTATCAAAGATTATATACGAGTATATGCATTGGACTCGCTAGCAAAAGCTTGCAGGACAAAGCTAAATGGAAAAAGTAAAAGGGTATAAAACACAGTATATCTATCTAGAAACAAACATTAAAATCTATATATATATAAAAGAAAGTCGGGTTTGTTACAACACTAATAACTCGAGATCTGCTTTACCAATTTTCATGATTTTTGATTCGTTGGATTCCTCTCCGCCCCGAATAGCAGAATAC
>DWGJ01004177.1:0-12077 GCA_018246895.1 Aspitha aspitha aspitha | reverse complement strand
AGCGAATTAGGTTTACCTGTAAGGCTAGGTTAAGTTTTTATAAATAAATAAATAAATAAATAAATAAATAAATAAATAAAATTTTCAATACATCTAGCGAAAAACCAATGTTATCTTAAATTTCATAGGAAGGCAATTTGAAAAATAACTAAATAGTATCAAATAATTAACACATTAAAAAAGAAATTGTTTCGAGACGCAAAATCTTTACTTGGTCAGTCATTAAATGCATTGAATGTTGTAGGTATAGTAGAATCATAAAATTCTTTTTTACCTTATGCTTTACTATTAACAGACATAATAATATTTCTTATATTTACATGTATGCTAAGTAGGACTAAGCATAACAAATTATGTAATAGATTGTACCACAAATCTACGGCTTCGCTACCAAATTAGATTCAGATCAAATTAACATCAAGTTAATCAATGTTTGGTAATTAACCGTGACTACGAATAAATTTATACACAGCTATATAGTCAAATATAGATAAAGAGAATAAATTGATCATCGAAATACCATGTTTCTCTAGCCAGATTAATTAGATTCAAATTTATGTATAAGGTAGGTACCTACAGTTACTCGTAAAACTGTTTTAGTCAGAACTTTCTTATTTCTTAGGGATTTCATTGCAATCTCGTCTGATGGAAAGCGATGATGTAGTAGCATACAACTATACAACTGATAGGTACCTACACGCACTTCACTTACAAATTTATACTGTAACTTTGACTTTTTTCAAGCTACGGAAAGTAATTCGCAGTAAGCATTTGCATTTTATAAAATCCATCAACGTACACACGTAGACTGAAGGAATCTTATATTGTTCGGCTTAAACCGCGTCCTCGGTTGAAAATTTAAAGGATTTCTTTCATGTATGAACAATGCTTATGTTTCTTCAGTAGTCACTAACATAAAAATACCAACGTCCACCTTAATCATAATAAAACCGTAATAACCATTCTGTCTAATTTTTGTCCTCAAGTAATATCAATCTCAAACTGGAAGACAAACCATAAAATGTCTCCACGAAACCCCATTGAGAGACATTAAAAGAAAAAACCGCGAGCGCCGGCTTGAGGCAGAAGTCTGATTTCCTAAATATTTCCTACCAAATACACGGGCCTCTTAAACACTGCCTGTAAATGTTTTATTAGAACTTTCTGCTTCTTTCTGTATCCTGTAATTTAGGTTTCTTAAATTTTGTGTTAAATCTACATGTTCAGTATTCTCCCCAATTTAATGCCTGCACAGGGCAAAACCGTATTTTAGATTTTCTCTCGGGAAAATAATATGAATGGATGCGATTTACTCAAAAACCACACGCTAACAAGTAATCCGTATTCACTGCGCTCACCGTTTAGCTTAACAAGAATAATGTCGTACCTACAACTAAGCAGATTGTGAACATGCCTTTCATCGATTTTTTGTTTTAACTTGAAATCAGATATATACACACATATATTCAAACAATCTTAATACCAACGCTACATTTTGAGAAATTTAATGTTTTAGTTTTCATTTTATACTGGATTTAAATTATTAGTGTAGGCATTGCCGTTATTTATATTGTTACGAGTATATTTATCGATCGGCCAGTTTCTACTGTTTTCTCGTTTACTAATTTTTGCCCGTTATTCTATGTATTGCGCAATAAATACAATACAACCCCTTTTACTGTACAGAATTTTCAAATTTTGGAAATTCAACACAAAAAGTACCATACCACGCGTTTCCGGACGTATGATTAAAAATGGTAAAAATAGTTCGGTATAAACTTTTTTGAGTTGAAAAGTGACCTAAAAACTAAAGCCAGCCCACATATAGAGTACTCAGTTCTAGATTTCAACTCCCATGTGTAACGTTGTGGGCCAGCAGGCACTGTGTAGGTATATTATACTTATACAAGCGACGGACCGACATGCTACTGACTTCGACCGCACTTCTATTATACTGTGTACATATATAAATTTGTACTGAAAAATGTACCGAATTACTTAAAATTTACTGAAAATACCAATAAACTTTTAATGGCTTCACAATTTAAAAATACTTTCATGTCATATTACATACATAATGTACATACTTACATATAATTTTCAAAGTCCTCTTTTTAAGCTAGGTTCAAACATTTGTAGCATTTTACGAATCCAATAGTAACACAATTCTCTACAAGTACCTATTGAACATTTGCGAAATTATGTAAATACTTACATTTTAATATAACGTAATATTACCAGTATTATATAGAACATTAAAAATTCAGCTTATTGTGTGAGAGTTTAAATAGATTTTGTTTTGTATTCTCTCTTTTTCCGTTATTAAATTCTCCAGTATTATTTATGCAATTTCCCGTGATTCAATTCTTAGAATCGATGATCGAAATTATGTAGCACTATTCTAAGAATAAGTTTTGATAAAGTAACGTAACTTACATATACATTATATTATAATAAACATAACTGTTTACTTCTAGCGTTTAATCACCAGTGGTTTATCCAGCAATAAATTTAACAAATTAAAGCTTACAAATGACAACACATGCAATGCAACGAAACGAGGTTTACCAATCAAGTAAATAGACAGTTTCAATGGTGGCGCTATTCATAATGTTACTTTTATTTGTTCGTACAACCGTTACTAGTGGACAGTGCTAATTAATTGGATGTCTGCGTCCTACTATATACCATAGGCATTTACATATATTTTATTTACATACATGACACCCACTTCGGGTATTTCACTATTGAATATTCATGAATTGACAAGTTTTCCTCTCATAGATTAACATGCACGGCTCCCGCCATGACCAGGGTGATACTTGTCAGTACACTTATTTATATAAATAATCAAATATGTAAATGGGAGACTATCTCTACTTTTATAAATTACAATGAAGTTATTAATTTGGTTTAACTATTATTAATGGACTTTTATATACCTGACACCGAATAGGTTCTCATTAAACTTTGTAGTGCGATAAATCTTTCGAAGCATCTGATATTTTACAAACTGAAATATTTCAAATATGTTATAAATGTCGTTTATTTATGACTTTATTCACACATGCTGTTTCTTTGGAAAAGCATCTACGTATCGAATTCTAAAGAGTTTTTAATCAAATGAAACTTACTTTCCTAATAAAGCCACAGCTTATTTGTACATCTGGATCTAAATCACATTTACATCTAATATCGAAAATTTGGAACGCCATTGAAATCGCAAAACTTTTGTAACACCGTAGAATACCAACAGTAGTTTCCCGTGTGGTAAGCTCTAGCTTATGTTAAATTCCAACGTGTTAGCTCGTATCATGTACTGAATGAGGCAGAGCTCGAGATCTCCGTGGAGGTCGCAAGATCCCTCTCTGTGGCGTACGTGACGTGACTGGTGCGACCAGTGCTGTGCGCTGATGACCAACTATCGATCACGGGTAAATACGACACGAGTAATCCTGACAAGAGGCCCCAGAAATGTGTTTACAGATACGAAATGTTTCCGCTTTAAGGGATGTCAACTACTCGTAAACAAGATATTTCTTTCAAATGAACTTACGTTGTTTCTATTGATAAATTAAGGCAACAAATTAATGAGAGAGCTTCCTTTTTGCGTACCAAAGACGCGCAAATATCTATTAAACAAAAAAACATTTTAATATCCAAAATTGAAAAAAAATTAATGAATTTTGCAAATGGAAATGCTAAGTAATGAGTACAATTTTGTTGATTAAAACATCTTCCTTTCGAATATTTTATTCAAAGAGTCCTTTAGAATTATGCATTGAACGATGCTAGAACTCGTTCAATCACAAAACAAACAAAGTGAAAAATGGACAGCAGTAGAGTTTTCCAAGTGAAACGAAGCACCAAATGGATTTTTATTCAGTTGAAGTTACGCCAGCCAATTAGTTTGGCGCAAGTGCATCGAGAATACTCACAACCTTATTACACAACTCTTAAATGGATTCTGACCTCAATTCAGATCTTTTCACTTTGGCGAACTAATTTTATTTCTAATGCGATTTAAAGTCTATTGCGCATTTTTTAATTACCGCAAAAAATTTCTTGGCGACCAATCTTACTGTCATTCTTCTTTATAATGATTTATTTGTAAATAGTCTTTCAGGATTTTATAATTTCTATTTCCCTAGAAATAATTTTAATAACCTTTTATTAATGAAAAGCCTCAGACGTTTTTGGTAGAGTTTTGGTGTATTTTAGTCATTTTTCAAGCGAAATACTAATTCACATCTACTGTTTGAAAATGTTTTCTAAAAAAATCCACCTCACATTTCTAGTCTTGTCACTTCAACAAAAGTGGTGTCACACAAAGAAATTGTGTCAGTAGGAAAACATGGACATACAAGTAACTGCCAACATCAGACGCGAAATATACAATAGGGAGTTTTAATTGAGTGAATACGGCTATGTACTGAGCTAGTTTTTGTCTTATTTTTCCTTTTAGATATGGTCTTATGTATAATACGATAATTAATTAATAACAATCCATACTCATAATTCTACTTATTTATTGTTTATAACTTTTTAAATATCACTCGCTATAACGGTGAAGGAAAACATAGTGAGTAAATCCGCGTAACTTATTTAATATAGACTGCAAGCGTTCTCATTATAAGAGCAGACCTGCAGCAGCAGCCAGCAGAGGAACAATGAAAGGTTCGGAAAAAGTGATAGTAATTTTATGGTTTTACTAATTATAATGTTTATTTACCGGTAATAAATAAATGTGTATATACCGGTTATTGTGTAAAAAGAGATTTTATAAAAAAATTACTTTATAGTATCACAATCGTGTACCAAAGACAGTTGCGGGTACCAAAGACAGGCTCGCTTGCCTCTTGTATATGTCCTACTCGTGGAAGTAGTCCACGTAGACAACATACAATGCTAATGTACAAAAACAGATAGTTAACCCTCTTCTGATCTTGACAAACTTCTTTTATTTTACCACATCCCATAGATTGATTAGTAGCCCACAAAAGTTATGGTATATAAAAAATATAAATAACTGCCGTTGATATTTTTAATAAGCGATTTAAGCAGAAAAGTCTAAACCGTAAACTGTTATTGTACAATAATTGGACACTATACTTATTGTATCCGACGAGTGTAGAACAAAATACCACAAGCGAACATATTTTACAAACGAATCAGAGTTGTTTGCCGCAAAACCTTTTTGCAAATTGTTATCCATGGATCAACAAGGAAACTTTTGTAGCTATTTTATGTACCTACCTGCGCGCTTGATGTTCCTATTTCATAGCGGGATTGATTTATTTCTTCCAGGATTTCTTGCCTGTCACGCAGTCGCAAGACGAAGTTATCTGTCGGCTTTGTAGCGGCTACCTGAGGGTTGAATTTTTATCCATCCTCTTAGTATTCACCGCCTGTAGCCACATAATTCGCCCGAGGGTACATTCACAAGGGGTAAGTAGCAGTGGCGCCCCCGTCGCCCAGAGAAATCCCCGCGGGCTATGGCTATCATATATTTATGAATAGTTCATGTAATAACCTAATTGATATCATAAATTGTAAATATTGCATTGGCATAATACACTTTTGGTAGGTATATAAAGATATTTTTAAATATAGATTATGTCAGAATAGCTGTGTATATTAAGGGTTCTTGAAATCAAAGCATTAATATATCAACATTTAATGTGTAGTAAACATTCATGTTACACAGCGCTATAAACGACATTAACATATGCCTCGACAAAATTTTAAAATGTTCGTAAAAAATTAGGTAGGTACTATGCTAAAATGATAACAGAATAAACTACTTTTAAATTAGTCGCATTTAAGGAACGTTCTTATATACATTGCATTCTTTCGAGCGACGTGAGAAATACAGAATGCATTGCGCAGATATATTTCCTTTCCTTGGTTCTTATACGCGTATATTTTCCGTATCTTGAACATACTATATTTTATAATGTACGAGTAAGTCACCCTAAAATCTTTGCCGCAGTGAATTTGCCGATAACTTTTTATATTATTGGTATAACGGTGACGCTGAGTCATTGGCAGAAGCCAGTAGACTTTCGGATATAATAAATGTTGTACGAGATAAATTTAACTTGTAACATTAGCACCCTCTGCTTCGACATAACGATTACATGGCGAGTGCAATTTTTCACTGTTGCCCACCCCTGCTGCTACAATTTATGACGCGGGGAATGATTTTTCAACATCCATAAGCAAGATTTATTTATAAATGGCCCAACTTATGATAAGCTGCTTACTGGTCCTTGTATGTAAAAACATTACCCCAAACAAATTCATTGTATATTCATAAAAATAATTTAAGACGGCCTAAAGTTCAGTTTTTTTTCCGTAATAATATGGCATTACGGACATCTACAAGTATTTCGTTTATTAATTGGTAGTTATCTGGCTACTTTAATAGAACGAGCATGACCCATGGAGCCAATTAATCTGACCAGAAGCGAGATAAATGTAAGGTAATTTATTACAATTCGCAGCAAACGGCCGCCCCATTCCATTTAAAATATAGCACATTTACGGCTTCATGCATGCACCTCAATAAAATTATTGCTAACCGATATAATGGTCCCAAAACTTTGGTTTAAGAAATTATTCACTCAAGTGCCGCTTTCAAGCTGTTATATTTTGCAAAATTCTTTCGAGACCTCTATTTACTTTTCAAACAACGCCCGCTATGGTAATCCAATTTAGTCCGAATCAGAGCTCCGATACCAAACTCAATAACTATCGTCGATCAACAGCCTTCAACGTGCGTACTATAAACAGTGAAAGCCACAGTATAATCAACACACAAACATGCGGGGGTCATTATGTCATGTACCTACGTCGTAAATGTATAGATAATGTGTATGTAATAATAGCTGCGCAGGCAAAGGACTTCCGACCGCAAGTCTCGGGCACCCAAATTGGGGGCATACATGAGACGACGCCAGCAAATATCTAGACGGCGCTCGACGTGATTTATGATGATGTATTGGATTTCGATGGAGCTTTCAAGATAAGGCCGCTGTTCTAAAACAATCACCATTTACAGCTAAAATAGTCGTAAATTTACTGTTTTGATATTTTACTTTAGTTAAACCAATTAATTTATTGTTTAATAAGTATCACATGTATAATAAAATATTTATTTATATTTATTATTAAGTCTTTTTCTTCTTTATTATTCCATATATTTAAATAAAAATGCCTCTTACTTCCATATTTTAAGATTGAGATACGAGTACCAAATAAGCAATTAAATGCAAAATGGGTGGCAGTCATATACGGCAAATAATTGATTTGCCTCTAACCTACCTATGACCGTATCCATAAGGGCCGGATGTACCTAGCAAATGTATAGTCAGCGCATTGTCGACATGTGTTCGCAGCAACGGAGGGGTATCACGATGTGCGATCCGGGTCCGTGTCATCTCGCGGCATCTGCTAAACATATGCAAGGGCCTTGATTATATTGTCCTCCACATTAGTTGTACCCGATATACCTAAGCAGTAGCCTTTTTAATCATTCAAATACAAATGTCTAAGTTTATTAACTGAAATTTGATAAACAGATAGAATTTTTAACTTGAGATATTTCTAAATCAATGTTTATAAACCTTGGTACATCGGGATACATATGTACACATACATAGAACATTGGAAAAAAGTCCGATACATTCCGTTGTTCAGGAAAACAGGCAGCGTACGCCGATACCGTGTCGATGGTAACTGGCCACGCTTTTATTTTATTTTGTCGCCTTTCAAAGCGCCGCACGACGGAAACCTCGGAAAGTAACTTTCAGCAATATGTAGTTACCCTGTATTTCTATAAATTAACACCAATTTAGCCAATAAAACACATGTATTTTGATACTAACATGTTTTATCGACTTGAGCAGGTATCCTTTTTGTATCCATACAGCTTTCATCGTCGGCTTATTAGGTACTTTGATGATCTCTCCGCCATAAATATGCTTTTAATTTAATTATATAATATATAGCAATCACATTAAAGTATTGAAATGAGTGTTGTTAGGGCGCACTGGCTGGTGCTTCGAATTTCACTTTACCAATCGGATCACGCTAGCACGTACACAGTAATGTAAAATTATTTCAGTGTACAGATTTCGTCACGATATTTTACTTCATCGTTATAGCCGTGTAACTCATGATAAGTTCGGAATAAGACGGAATAAGAAATTGAAACTAATTGGCTATCTCCGCTTAGTATAGGTACCTACTAGCGATTTGCATTTTGCGACAATTAAATACTTTATCGTTAAATCTTTTTAAAAATTTATTGAACACAAAAAACAGTCTATTGAAGGTTTGATAGGTATTTTTAGTTTTAATATAAAGCACAAGGGTAGCCTCCAATTCAGTGAACCAATTATATCAAATGAGAAATTGTTATTTGCAGGCCGAGACTAAGTTGAATGGCGTTACGTCAAAACACCCACACTGAAACATGCGATATACCGGTATCCGATTATGAATTTACAGCGTGAATAATTTAACTGGCAAACACCAGTTAATATCAGCTATCCCAGAACAAAGATACGTTAGCAAAATTGCTATTTAGTTTATCGAGATAACATCATCTATGAAATACTTGGTAGTCAGCTTGTGCTCCAACACATTATTTTATCAACCTGTTAACGTAAATGTTTAAACATAGAAACTATTAGAATCTTATGTTGATCAGGGATGGCCAACAACTTCAAAAATATTAAACAGAAAAACTTCGTAATTAGAAAATAAATATTAGTAGGTAGTAGGTATGCGATTATCACTCTGTAGTATTCCCGATGATTAATAAATACCTTGAAATAATCGTCGCTATGTAGAGGTTTACTATCCAAAGTTTCCAGTCTGTGCGTTTCAATCGCGAAATGCGGCAATAGTGAAGCGTGCCGGAATATCAGAGCATTAATAAATCCACTGCGCTGCACCAGTAAGTACTGTGCCTTAATAAATCGATTATACTCGATACAATTCCTGCTCTCAAATTCAGAAGTTTTAGATCCATTATAGGTAGACAACCTTTAAAATATTCGACGGTAATTATATTTTTCACTTTTATGATAAATGAAAGAGTACCGTTATAAGTGTCCGTTACAGCACTATTCAGGATAAATTAAAAATATTTGACTCTCATAATAATATTTCCGGCAAACTGATTACCGCGCTATACATGACCCGAGGCCTTGTTTTCCTGAAGTAATGATCGCTGTGTATCTATATTGTGCAGAGTAGACAACTAATGCGACCCTCTGCTACGGGTATTGTAGATTACAGTCGTCATTCGTCGACCCGTGTCAGAGCTAAGAGTTGTCTCCCTGATGGCCGAAGGACTTATAGTTGGTCGAGCGTGAGCAACCCCCTCGAGTGGAGCTGACTGCTGTGTGTGGTCTTGTCCGATGGCTGTACATACGATTTGTCCACAATGCCTCAAACAGTTCCGCTGGTACATTTGAAAGAGTCGCGACAAATCAATGTTCCTTGTCTTGTGCGTTACCCTTATGATAGCTGCAAGAGATAAGTCCTATGGGCAGTGCCCACTCACGACAGGCAAACCCTTAATTTTGTAATAAATATTTCTCAAAGGCAACTTCTCAATATCAAAGATCAGTGAGTATAAACAAATTTTAGCGTACCAATAAAATAATTTTTTTACCGAGGAAATAGTGTAATTTGTAGTATCTCTAAAATCCCAGCTAGTATTTAATTAAGTAAATACGTATATTTAGTCGTAGGTACATTCAGTAGTACACTATAAGTGAATATCAACTTTGTCGTTTTAGTTTTAAATTATATCTGACCCATAAAAGTAAATTACGTAAGATTGAAACACGGTTATAGGATAAGACGAAAAGAGGCAAGAATCGTAAAATTTTGCATGTGCCGTAGATTGCGTGGCCGCTCAAGTAGAAAATTTTACTCGTACAGGCGAATACGCAACATTTACGACTTTTTCATGACGTTATAGAACACTGACTTGCACAGACAACCGTAAAATTGTCCGCCCTTACAGCTTTTGTCTTTAAAACATTGGGTAGGGATTATGAAACCTGTGTAAAGTTGTAAACTAGCTTACCTATAGTAGCCCTACTGGGAATAATGTCTTATCTCCATTTAAATAATTATATCACAATTTATGAAAACTGTTTACTTAGATATTTAATTATTGTATTTATTTAAAATGAAATAGCAACAGTGATGGCATTTTTTTATTTGTAAAGAAATTTCTACCGGATTTTTCCTTTAATTTCTACTTAGAGTTCTAGTAAGTACTATCTTAATTACTACTAAAGAAATTTCTACCTTACGTAGATACGACTAGACTCTAATTAATCATCAGTAGGTAAGTTAGACGCGTAGTTACCTGACAAATAAAATCTGAATACTTGCTTTACATGCGACACTTATACTAATTTTTTACAAAAATATTCAAAAACTCAGTTTTTTTATAACCTAGCCAAATCAATAGCTTTATTTGATTAATAAACTTAAAAGCGTTGTAAATTGGAAAAATAAAAGCGTGTTGTTGTTGAGAAAATGAATTCATAACATGGTTCGTGTTTAGGGGCGGGTCGCAGACGATAAATATTAGCTGACATCGACAGCAAGCGCGCGCTTGCCAACACACTACCAGGCAAAACACCACATTAAGCTCTCTAATGTCCCCTGACTATACGTACTTCATTCTAAAAGGTAACGATAAGACGTACATCTTATCAAAATGTAAGTACATATGTTTCGTACGAACTTAAAGGTATTTCCATTATAATACGTACCTAACCTTGCCCGAATTCACAAAGAACGTTAAGACAGGCTAACGTTCGGCCAACAAAAGAAACCGGTTATATTTTATGTTGAGCTGGATTCCCGATTCTACAAGTGGATCTACACTGTAATAAAATATTTTCCGCAAACGTCGTAAAGTTGGCTAACATTTCAATCCAAGTTAGTTTTGTCTGGCGATACTAAAGTTATACTATTGTTTCGGAATTTAAGTATCGTGGGAATTTTAACGTATGTATGTAATAACAAACAAATAGGTAACTAACTTAATAATATACATTGTTTTAGCGTAGTGGGAGACTCTGTCCACGTAAGACCTGTCACTAAACATTTATTCTATTTGGCCAAACATAAAACTACGGAATCATATTCTATTTTAAAATAGAAAATTATTTCATATTAAAAGATTTATATCCATCTGTATAATTGACATTTACATGACATATGTATACGTACGTCTTAATCAACTATTAATGTGAACCCGGTCTCAGGTCGGCGGAAGGTACATATATGTATTTATATTATCCGAAAGCTCTTGGCAGCATGACGCTTAATTTATACGCCACATCGTTCATCTAGATAAAGAGCGGTCACGCAGCGATCGTCCAACGAATCCATATTTTATAGTAAGTAGTTGTCGCATAAGCTTCCGTTTGATCCGATCCAGTCCCATTTATTGGACGTGGACTACACGGTATCGCTTACGGACGCAACGCCCTGGATAACTTGACATGACGGCCGCCTAGCGCACTCTCCATAGAGCACTACATACGTACCTTTATAGGGTTGAGACCAATCAATAACAAGTTAGGTTTAGTATAGCTTAGCATAGGAATAAAAAAACCTTTAAATTAATATGAATATTGTGAATAGTGCTAGCAACAAGTGCTTCAAAATTTTGGTATTAGACAATGGCCTTATAAATAAATGAAATATTGATTACCTAAACTACCATAAAACCATAACTAAAATTGTCATAAGAATTAGGATAATATGGCTATGACAGTACTCTGTAATTATAGTCAAGAATCTGCTAATCTAACGTACCGATGAATTAATCACCTGAGGAAAGCTATTATAATTACCTGTAATATTACCTATAAGCTTTAAGTAAAATTATATAATAATAATCACTACATAATATAAAACAATGTCGCTTTCTCTCTATCCAAGTAGGTCAGACACTGGCTGATGGGGGAGACAAGAGCCTCCGAAACCGGCGTGTATGCATGAAGAGAATGATGAATGTAGATGAAGCACGG
>DWGJ01004176.1:0-12078 GCA_018246895.1 Aspitha aspitha aspitha | reverse complement strand
ACACAAATGTTTGTCCTGGGTGGGAATCGAACCCACGACCTCCGGTTTTGCAGTCAGGGTCTCTAACCACTCAACCAAGAGGCCAACCATTGGCGTACCTCCGTCAAAACTGGCTGGAACAACGTGGTGACAGCACTCTCTCTCTAACGATCTGGGCTCAAATCCCGGCATACACCTATGACTTATTACGTGCGCTTTATCACTTAAAATTTAAATATCAGTTACTACTCGAAATCTGCACACCTAAGAGATGTTATAAAGTATACAATACGAGTATATTCCGAGGTGTGTGAAGTCTACCAATCTGCACAAGGAGTCCAGCAGTGGACCAAGAAAATGAACAAATTCTTCTTATTTCTTCTTGTTGCTTCTTATTTATTAACCGTTGCGATAAGTGATAATATTCCCTCAAACCCTCCGCGTCGTCAGTAATATATTCTACGAAACTGCTATTATTCACACTTCAACGACAACGTCCTTTGTGCCTGTTGTCACGTTGATATAGTACGAGATATATGGAAGGTGTGAATGCGTTCGATAAAAGCACTGCGATTATTTATTACTGCGGAAAAACAATCGATTTTTGTATTTTTATACTCTCAACTGGTGAATTAACATCATACATTTTATTGGACTGCAATACTGCGTGTACTAATATCGTTGGGAAAATCGCGCCTAATGAAGATCTTTGAACCTGTGTGAAAAGATATTATGTTCTTTGAACCTGTGTAAAAAATATGTTCTTTGAACCTGGGTGAAACTTGATTGGTAACTGAAAAATTTAGTATTTGTCAATGTCCTCACTTTTGTAACTATTGAAACTTATTTCTTAAAGCTTATTAAATTCATGTTTTTACTGGGGTATGTTTTCCAGGACAAAACACGGAGATTCGACATCATCTAAGCTATTTCCCAGAGAAATATGCGTTTGTATATTCAACGCAATCCACATTCGTCATCAAAGAACGTGGCTAAATCGTAACATTCCGTCCCGCCAGACCCCTCTGTAATTACATACTGTCGGTAATTACAAAACATGTCCAGTTTTTCCCCGAACTCAAACGCATCGCCGATTCGCTATGTGATTTGGAATAGTGTTTACAATTTCGTTTCGCATATGTAAGATTTGAGTCAATTTAAATACTAACATACGTGCGTTCGCTGATGTAAATACTATTCTTTAGTTTGCTGCGAAATTACTTTGATTATAACTAACTTAAACCTAGTAACTGTAACCTTGTTATATCAGCTCTTGGCAATGAAAGTCCCTTCAAAACCGATCCAATCATTTTGTTGAAGCTAGAACGATTACACATACAAAAATGTCAAATATTGGTTTTCATTGTAGGTACCGTGAAAATCTGGAGTGGTTCTTATAATTTACATTGTAGATTCCTTTTAACACAGTGTAATTTCCATAGGTAGGGTGTCATTCTCTTCCAAATAACATCGTGTTCGCATGTATTTTTATGCAATTGATCTGCCATTATACTCAGCTTGTTTGAGGACTTATCAGCCCTAGTTTAGCACTAAGTATTAGATGTACCGTGTAGCCGGCAGCTTGTGCCAACGCCGCCAGTATTTACCAAGAGAGGGATTACAGCCACCCCGCATCCCTCGCAAATATTGACACTTCGCTGTTTTAATGCCGACGTCAAACAATTGACGATTAGCGGCGCACTCCTGTTAATGTTGTCACATTGGTTGGTTTGGAAAATTTTGTAATCACATTTTTTTAAATTTTGTAATCACATTTTTTTTTAATTTGTACTCACGTTTTTTACATTTTGTAATTACATTTTTTTAAATTATGTAATCACATTTTGAGCTGCTCAGAATTGCCGTCCGTAGTGATTTGCATTTCAATCTCTCCAACCGAAGTTCTAAATTCAAATCATGGCATCTTGGCATCATATATTTTCAAAGTTACATGCAATTTATAAATTAAACAACACTCGCTGATTGGAGAATATCCATTGATTATTTGATTAAATGATTACTTTGTTTTCCTATGAAAATATGGCCCAGTTTCAACAAATGGATTATCGATGCGAAACAAATTATTAGACATATTACTTTAAGGTATCTCAATTTGTTAATCTATGTATGTATAATAAAGTAAGCGCGGGGTTGAGTTGAATAGGATTTTCCTCAAGACATTATATATTATTTTCATATAATATTTTCTGAGGTGTGTGTAGTCTACCAATCCGCACTGGGCCAGCGTTCTAGACTATGGCCTAAATCCCTCTCAATATGAAAGGAGACCCGGTCCAGCAGTGAGCCAATAAATAGGGTCGAACAACAACATTGACTACGGCGACATCAGCGCGAATACGGTGGCAGGTCGCGCCAATAGCCTCGCCGCAAACACGGAGGGCGCTCGAACCCCGCAATTTGCGATATAGCCTTTTTCTATTTTCACTTATTACGAACATCTTAGTTGCCGACACAATGGTAATGCGCGCAGTACAATTGTTTGTTCTGCAGCACAAAAGATATGTTGCAGAGCCGCAGGTTTAACTGGGGTCCGGCGAAGAAAGTTGGGGGACTAAATGACATCGCGATCATCAATTTTATTTTGTTGGACCGCTTTTGGTTTTGAATAAAAAACACCCCACTAAACATATCGATCTGTTTGTGTTGTTTATAAATATACCATATTAATTTTTGTGTTTTACTTTTGTTTGTTATGGAAAAGTATTCGAAGTTAATTATTTCACACGCTCATTAAGATAATTAGTCAAAAGAAACCCGATGGCAAAGACATGTGATAAATATATTTATTAACGTATAGGCTACGCGTAATCATTGTTTTTCCGTTCATGAGAAATTGTTCTTTATAACATTTACGGAAAAATAAAAAGTTAGGCGGAATCGCTAACTATTATTGAGTAGTGTTTGTTTGTTGTATCGCTCATGAAAGCGATGAATTCGAACAATAAAATGGCACTGCGATATGAAAATATTTCATCGCATAAAATGCAGAGCGCATCATAAATATTAAACAGAGATTTTGCCACAATCTCGCACTAAAATATAAGATAACCCGATATTGTTCATATCTTTGTATCATCCGCCACGAACGCCAAAGACACATGTATCTAATAGAACTGACATGTAACATACTACAAGGATATCGAAACAAGGTAATAAGTAATGCTATTGTAATATACTTCACCTACCACATGTCAAATAACATCATTAAGGGATTCATCCCGGAGAATGTAATACAGTCTATTAGTATTCAAAGTATCTACATGCCGCTTCTAAATCGTAGATACACGATGGTAGCTCGCGTTCACATTTATATTTATTCATGCAGACTACATAAAGCGGTCCCCGGGGTATAGAGTGAGCAAAAATTATGTAAATTTTGCCCTTCAGCTGAGCACAATTAGAACTGATTATTGTACGGAATTCAATTCCGCAGTTTCGGATTGAATTTTCTTTAGCTCCCCCGACTAAGTCCTTGGCGAGATAATATTCGATGTAACTTAACGGACGCGTTCCTATTTCCGAAAACTTATGTTTGAAATGTTGGAGTTTCAGTTAAGGTTTCAGTTTCCGCGCTGAAGTAGCGACTGCGAAGGAGTGAAGTTAGGAATTAGATCTCGATTTTGTCCCCGATCATCAATTATAATATTGCTAAGTATGAATCTGAATCATTAATTTGAATTGAATTTGACTGCTTCATTGAATTTATCACATTTCAAATAACTTTTGATATACGCACTATGAAGCGGTAAGGAACGGTTGGTTTAAATTAAAAATATACTACTGTCTTCAATACAATTTTTTGTAATACAAGTAGAGTAAGCAGTGCTACGAATATATTCGTACTAAGTAACTACTACACTAGAGTTTCCCCAAATGGTAGTAGTTACAACATTTTAATGCTACGCTACCGTTGAGTTGATCTCATATGTGCAGTAAAAAATGAACTTATTTGCTCTTATAAAATGTACAGTTAGTGTAAGGTTTTTAAAATCATTTTCAAAAATCGCTTTGTTTTTGATTCATACTGTATTTTTTTAAGGGTGCTATTGCTAACGTTTAAAGTTTGATCAGGAATTGATTACTCTTATCTTCAAAGTCTATGGCCAGTTTAATATTTACAGAGCATTTCCCTTCACGAAGTCAAGCCTAGAAGCCTGTTAGGCCACTTAGACACTGTGCGTTTTAAAGTAAAGTAAATAATAACCTTTTTTAACTGCTTATGCTTATGGTTCCCTAATGGACTGGGTCTCGTCACATAATGAGAGGGATTTAGACTTGGTGCTATCAAAGCCTTATTTCTAAACAACTCGTAACGAATGTGAGAAGTGTTATGTCAATTATCACTCTATTTTCCCTTCTCTTACGTATAATAACGATTAAAGTATAACCTGAAAATGTATGTCAATGCCCGATAGACCGCTGCCCTTAGAGTGAAGGCATTCATCAAGATTAGCTCGTCTGCAACTGCTTTTGACTCCTGGCATCTGTGACGCTAGTTCGCACGGATTACTCTAATCCTTGGAACTCCGATAGGCCATTCGTATAGGAATTGTCGTCGAAATATAGGAGTTTATCTACGGAATATAAAAGATTCCTCAATATCTTTGTAACCCATATTACTAAATATTTATTCTTTTAAGGTTTATTTTTTACTTCTGGACTAGGGTCTACTGTCTTAACGAGTAGATTTCAGGCCACAGTGGCTCATACTGGCCAAGTACAGGTTGCAATATACGAGTCTTAGCTACGGTTTCTGTACTCGCTACTTCAAGAATGGGGAAACTAATTATCTACGGAAGTTTCCCTTACACATTATTTTTGGAAGTTTGCTTTAGAAAAATCCTTTAACTATCTTAGTGTCCCCTCCATTTCTATCGCTATTACATAATACATCAAATATAAAATAAAACATGACTTAAGCTTTTTTAGGCCTTTTCGATAAAATTGTCGATAAAACCCAATCGGTATAACCAATATGGCCTTTACTTTCATTAAAATCAATTGACTGCTAGGAACGAGAGACTTAGCTCGAAAGAACTGGAGAAAAAGAGCGTTACAAGGATTCAGTGCCTCCACGCACAAATACTTTCAGTAAATACTCCGACATCCGGCGACAATCCTCGTACGTACTAGAGGGCGTATTGAAAGGGGGCGACTTAAGACTTCTTGAGGTCTCCCTACAGTTGCATAACCGTACAACTATTACGGCAATACTCCCCAAACACACCCATGAACCTTAATACAAAGAACTAAAGGTTAATTTCGCTTACATTTCAATGGCAGGTATGCAGATTGTATTTTGAACGTGAAATATGATAATCGTCGCGTCTGATGATGGTATTCAGAGTTTGCGATGAAAGAAACCTTAGATAATTTGGGGTGAATTACACAGCATTGCTGAACGTATTGTAGGTACAAGATTTCTGCACAGTTAAGACGTGTATAGCCTTACTGTTCGAATCAATATTACGTGTTCGAATGAGTATTAGATAAGGCAAATAATTTTGATAAATTTAAACCGATAGTGCAATCAGAAATATCAATGCCAACAAATTTAATTGTGGAATTGGTGATAAAATAATTATGATGTATTCATATGGATACAAGGATTTTATGCAGGACTCAGGTATCTCCAAACAACTGAAAGCCTGGATACTCCATGGCTTAGTGGACAACTCGTGTGTCAGGTGTTGTCGAGGTTGACTGTTGTTTCCAAACTTCTTTTCTTCTTTCTTCTCCTTTCTTCTCTTAATCAAAAAGTACCCTATGTCACTCTCCAACACTTCGTCTATCTCCACACCAAAATTTACACCGATTCGTTGCTCCGTTTCCAAGTGAAAGTGGAACAAACAAACACAGATTCGCATTTTAAATATTAGTATTGATATACAGATATGTAAAAAAGAGCGTGATATTTAGTAAAACATAGTTATTGGTACCGTAAATAAAAGAAAGGAGGTTTGTAAGGACCAAGATATTTGGTACTCGCTGCTTTCTGCCTACCCCGTTAGGGACCTGCCGTGACGATATATATGTATGTATGTTTGTATGTAAATGAAAGAGACCAATGCATAGCGAGTCCACGCTACACTAATGTTAAGCCATAATCCATCACGGTAATCCGATTTGTCGTTTTTGTTACACCACGCGCCATGTCTCGTATTTAATATTAAATACCCAGCGCCATCTTTTTTACGTTACAAACTGGATAGCGCGCTTTTTAAATTTTATTTTTCCAATTCCTCTCATGGGTGTCCTACGTTACTAAAGTTTTACGTACACAGATTTCCTTCATCGCATTAGTAAATAATAATATATTATTACATACAACAAATACTTAAAATTCAGATGTACCTAAAATTGGAACCCAAGTAATCCAAATGGGAGATTGATTTGCAAATCACTAGACTCACTACTACAATGATTATTACATCAAGAACTACGATTTTGTATGGAATATTTTCTACTGTAAAACGATTTATGCGCGTTACTTCGTTTTCCTATTACATTTATGAAATAGAGCTTTTGTTAAATTAAATGTGGATACATAGCGCTAACAGGGTTGGCGAAAGATGTGTGAAAATAAGCTACGATAAGCGGTGTTTGGTTCGTAGCCGCTAGTAACGATATTTGACCAGCATTTTCGACCTCCGAAACGGAGGCTTCAGCCGCTTGTAAATATATGAAAACCAAATCGCCTATTACCGTAATTAATTACCAATTTATGTCATAAAGTAAATAAAATTAAAACAGAACTAAACAACAACGGACGGTAAACAAAAATGTTTTGACAGTTTTCAAAGAAAACATATCATATTTGAAAATAGAATCATTATTTCTCGTTGCCTATGCTTCAGCACTTCCATTCATACACTAGAATTAAAACGTTATTTGAACCATTAAACCATTTGGTATAATTAAAAATATTTCGTAGGTATTTAATTAGAATTGAAATAGTTTTCCTATAGACTACACCACAATGGTATTATGCACAGAATAATGATTGCCTAAGTCTGTATTGCATTCCGTCACTGAATTCAATATACGAGTATGTAGGTTAATATTGGTTTGACGTTTGAGTGAACTAGCCAGCAGTTACTTGTCTAATGACGTATTGAAGTTATAGCTACAGGATGCTCTATTCAGGATTAATTCTATTACATTCTTACTATTCACCTTCACATTTTTAGTTTTATATTAAAATTCGCTTTATCTCTTATATGTATAAAATCCCGGATATAAATCGTGTATAAAAATCTCTGAAACCACTTAGGCAAACGGAGGCTTATATAACACGCAAGTAGTATAACAAAGTGAGGAGTTATGAGAAAACCGGTCGTTTAGTTTGATCAAAGCATTAGCGATAATTAATCGGTGATCGCAACATACGATACTTAATTACTCGAGTTGAGCACTAACGTTAGGAACCCATACGAATAGTCTTGAGCAACTACGGTACGAACATACTATTTGATGGAACAGAGAACTGCGTGGAGCTGACGTTTTATTTTGCCGTTTTTTTAATTCCTGAAACTTTTACGTCTATATTACATCGCATAAAAATGCTATAAAGAGCATTTTTTAATAATCATCGAATTCTAATTGTTATTTGTCGATATGCACGTATAAATACAAAATATTAATAAAGCACACAGTAATTTCCATAACAAGCTTCAGATGAATACATTTGCCATTAACTGACCAACTAAGTAACACGTGCCTAAAGGTTGCTAGGCGTCAGGCAACCAAACACAGTAACGGCTAAACTTAACCGCAATTATGCATTTCAATGTGCATTAGTATCAACAAACTTAACACAATAAATTAAAAGCATAGAGAACAACCAGTTATCAAAACACAAAAATCCTGATTATTACATCCAATAAAACTAACACGCCAAATGAATAATTATTTAAACTATAACTTCATTTCTTAAATTTGCACGCCGCGAAAGTCAAAATATGGATTAAACTAATACTTCTGTAACATCTTTAAACGTACTCTTATTTGTGCAAATGAATGTCTTTGTCTTGGAAAAATAAAATCCACCTTGTAACATCTAGCTTGGGAGAGCGAAGCCAAGATAAGTAATATGGATTACGTAAATTATTTAAAAACGACATGTATTCCTGTATTCCTGAGGCACGGCTAAGCCGGGTAATTAAATTACAACTCCTTCAGCGCTGCCGAGGGGAGGCAACACAAAAACATAAAAAGGCTTCATAACTTAATAGCTTTTCATTGGCGTTTTCTGAACGAAAAACATTCATAATTTCTCAGTAACAAAGTTAGTAGTATGAAGTTACAGCCATCCCAAACACGAAATAGATTGACTGGCCTCGTGGTGGAGGTCGTCAGTTTGATTCCCACCAAGTTAGTATTGTTATTATTATCAAGCAAGTATGAATGGAAGAAGTAGACCTAAATATACTTAGCGGAAATGTGCTTAAGGTCAACATTACCTGTAATAGGTGAAGCTGTATAATCCATGAAGAAAATAGAAGATGTGAAAGAAGTGGACCAAGCCAACGGAAATACCTAGTCTCTGCTCACCCCTATGGTAAGCGTGAATATATGTTTGTGTGTCGAAATGCCAAAAGGCATATGAACTACACAAACCGTACATCTACAAAACTATAGGCGTGTACTGAATTTTTTCCGACAGATTTCTCCCAACTTTGTTCATAGACATAACAAATATAATGCTTATCATTATCACACATTTGTTATATGGGTACTCGAACCTACTACCGAGCAGCAAACGAGCCATTAACCGTTAAACGAACGGGGCAGGCTGAAACGAAACTATTAAGCCACTAAGAAATTATCTCTACATAAAGATGCAGTGGTTTTAAAACAGCATTAATATGAGATGTCGCGGGTGTATTCACAACGTATTGGCAGCGCGGGATTTATATATCATTTTTATGCGCTTATAATGGCTTCGTATGGCGTTCTTTGGCACGATTTTCAATTTACAACTACGTAGATCTTTAATCATGTTATTGGCTACACCGCAGTAACATACAGCGTTTTTTACATAGAGCTAATATACATAGAGCGGGGGCGCCATAGGCAGGGCTGAGTGAGTGTCCAGTGAATAATAAGAGGGAAGATGACAGACCTGCACGTATATTTGACTTAGTTTTTTTTAATTTATTTATTTTTTAATTAAAAAAATTTACTAATCAGAGCAAAAAATACATAAATAGTTATACCTCATTTGCTTTCTTCTTTTTTTTGATGGACACCTTTTAAACTAGCTTCCCTGATCTAGTATAATATATCTGTGGTTTCTTATCGCAGCGCAATACGCGGTCCAGGATTTTTCTGATGAAATAGATTGTATCAAGTCTCTTCTTTATGATAATAATAATAACATTTATTAAATACAGACACATATATCCATATTTAGGCTAATAGCAATATAACAGAATCTAGTAACCGTTAAAAGAAAAAAATTACAAAGATAAAGAGGTTTATTTACACAATTATTAGTTAAATCCATATTTTGCCTTTCACGGCGTACAAATTTAAAAAGTATAATTAGAATACAATTATTATTGTTTAAAATGACATAAAAGATGCACATATTTAAGTAATAAAAAACCGGAAAAAAAATTATTTCTCCCGTTCCTAAATGTATGTTTACCAGATCACTGGTTGCATGCAAATGAATACAATAGTGGGAGAAAACCGATGCGTAGGGAATATCGTTATTGTGGGCAAGCATTTACATAATTCATCTGTACCGCGATGAACGGTCAGAATGTTCAAATTGGAATACCACGCATATTAGTATCACACCAACAATATACTTCTCATTCTGTTTCCATTAAAGCTATCATTCATCTCTTGTTCGTTTCGCACGCAAAGCTCCGGAATATCACAAAAAATATATTTCCTACAGCCTAGTTTTCGGCTGCAATGACGCAGCTTACGATGTAGCCTGCGTGCGTAATACATGCCTTTTCACTCAACATTTCAAAAGTCCTGTGTTATAATGTTCGGGAAACGGGTGCATTGAATAGTACTGAGTTACTTTAACAAACATTTGTATGATAGGCCTATTTATTTTAAACAACTCGATATCACTTCATGAGATTAGTAACACTAAATTTAAAAAGTCAAAAGTAATTTTTAAGTCTTTACTTATTCATGGTTTAATAAAGAAACCTAATAAGATTAAGAAGACAAAACAGCCTATAAAGATATTTTTGCACAAAACCTTATTAAGGCTGTGTTAATTGCAAACGGCGAGGTTTCCCACGTCAAGTCGAAACTAGCAACATAAGTATAGAAAATATACATCTCTCAATTAGTGCAGCGGGAAGAAGCCGTACGAACGAACAATCTTCGACAGTATTCGAACGTGTCGATTAATTAAAATTAATTGGAAATTGGTCATTTAATCCTCTTATTTGTCCTCCTCAACTGTAAAGTAAATGATCAACGGCTATGTCACGCTATGCTTTGCTGAAACGAATATTTCGTAACGAACTACGTTGATATTAACTTGCTTACGCCAAAAATGTGTGCTTTACAAATAATAGACACATAAAAACAATCACATTTACTACACACAGCAGCTAAAGAATATTAAAATGTAATCTTCTCTTTAAACGAGCAAAACTTGCATGTATACAGGCTCTATCAACCACCTACTTTTGGTTATTCCAGCGAATACACGGTACAATTAGAGCGGTTATTGCCAATTTAGAAGCAGATCAAAAGGAGGTATTTACACATGTCTAGATATAAAAATAGGTCTATACTAGAGCTTTTTCATTGATTGTCAATATGAACAGTTTCAATCTTTAACGACTGTCCACTTTGCATTAGGAAAATGAACATTTCAACTCCATTTCTCTTATGTATTTGCCTTATTTTTCCGTAGTCACTGGTAGAAAATATTGTACCATATGTAAGGTATTCAACACACATGTGTTAAAGGTAAAGATACACCCCTTTGAGTCTCGTATCGGTAATTACTACACCCCGACCGGAACCCGTCAATGCCGCGTGCAGTTTGACAACAGGAAAGGGAAGCAGGGTGACATCTATCTTTTGGGGAAGCGAAATCGCGCTGCGAGATTCTTGCTTCGATATTGTTTGTATATATATTTTTATATGAGTACTAGCCGACTTCGCAAACGTTGCCTTGGCACATAAATTATTTCACACCCTACATTATTGCATTTTTATTAGGGATCCCTATTTTGTAACTAAACTTTTAATTGTCTTCTTATTTATGAATAATAACACTGTACGCTTATATAATGCAGGACTTAAGGATGATATGATTGTATTTAGAGGTCACGACTGTTAACTGCAATGTTTGTTTGCAATGTTTTATTGGAACATCTATACTAATATTATAATTATAAAGAGGAAACCTTTGTTTGTTTGTAATGTTTTCACACCTAAACTACTGGACCGATTTTAAAAATTCTTTCACCATTCGAAAGCTACCTTATCCACGAGTAACATAGGCTATATAACATCACGCTACGACTAATAGGAATGGAGAAACAATGAAAAGTGTTACAAAAACGGGAATAAGTTATATGGCAAGATAACGTTTGCGGAGTCTGCTTGTAAGTAATATATTCGAGGCTGGGCGAGCGTGACGTAACCTAACAGCGCAGGTACGCCGGCGTTCCAAACAATTACCATAAAAGCGGGGAGTGTAGTACATTGCCGTTTTTCTGACACACGCCACAGAATAAAACGTAATATAGAAGAGACGTACCCTTGACATGGGTCTTTGTTGAAGTCGAATATAAATAACATACCCTACACACACACCTGCCTCCTTTTCGCATCGTATACGTTGTAGAATAATTCAATGATTTAACAATTGAATTATGTTATCATAAAATGACATGATTATAAAGAAGAAATTTTCTAATTATAATTCTGTAAATCAAAAGCTGACCAATGTCAAATATGTAGACTCCAAAAAATGGAGTTGTTTGCGGTTTACATATTGGTTGTATTTGTTTTACATAGTTGAAATGTAGCCCCACTCCATGGGTCTGGGTTCGATCCTGACTAGTACAAGTAAAATTTAAATAT